>JAVXUL010039341.1:0-11085 GCA_035590515.1 Trichilia minutiflora
TCTGTACCACACCTCCTTTCCCAAAATGAAATCAAGTTTTCACACCCTCTCGTGTATGATCTAAACACTATTATATGCACGAAAACTTATGAGAGTTTTACAATAATACCTATAACCCTAAGGGACGGGTTTCACAATGTACATAAATAACAATTTGATAATTTATTTAATAATTAAATAAAATTATCCGGGCAATTTATATACATTCAATATTCAATGCATGAAAAATAAAGGAAGCAGCTAATATATGTAAATAAAGAACTACTTCTTTTATTAAAAAATAATAAGTTCATACAAGATCATAAGCCCTGAAATCGATAATACGAATGTTTATAGGACATACACACTAACATTGAGTATACCAACTATGCTCTACACTTGCCTGTGGTGGAAAAAAGGGGTTAACATACTATTGTATACTTAGTGAGGGAAAATAAAAATATAATCTTTATCAAAACAATATGTATTCAAAGGAAACTTAATAAATATATTTTAAAAAGATCGTTTCATTTTCTAAACATAACTTAACAAACAATGAGAAAATTATTGGGCGTAGCCACCTTCCCGGTAGTCACGCTAATCAAGTGCAACTTTGAACCGCTAGTGGATTTTGCCTACTAATAAAAACAATGAAATTCTATTAAAAACTTTATTTAGAATGTAAAGAGTAAAACTATGCATGATTTAATCAGAAAATAGGCACACTACTGACGTTAGTAGTCAAGTAATCATTTGATGATACTCGTGATCGTCCTCTATAAAAATACATCCCCAAATAAATAGTTATCTGACACACACTCACCTAGGTAGACTCTTTGAGGTCTTATCCCAGGCTACCATATACACCCTTCGCTTAGATGGCTTTTATCTGTGACGTTTTTCAAGAAAAACCTAAATGATCTATTATGTAATTTATGCATGTTTTTGAACATTTATCAAACAATTGATAATATAAAGCTCCTAGGGTTTAAAATTTTACCCAAATAAGTGAAATCCTTAAGCTTGAAGTCTCCCCTAAACTTCCAAAGGTATCCACACTCTAACCTTTGATGATGGATGTGATGAAATTGATTGGAGACTTTAAGTGTTGGAAAATAATTTTACAAAGCTTTGACAAATCCAAACAATATATCTGCATATATATATGCATGTATGCTTGCTATTATAATAAGAAAGAAGCTATGGAAGAACCATTCTCCCCTTAGGTTTGACAAGTCCAAACAATATATCTGCATATATATATGCATGTATGCTTGCTGTTATAATAAGAAAGAAGCCATAGAAGAACCATTCTCCCCTTAGGTTTCTTCCTCTCCTGGCAATGAAATTGGAAAAGCTAATTTTTCCTTTGTTTCTTTCAATGGCCGAACAAATGGTGAGAAAGCTTTCTTCTTTTCTTGGTTTTGTTTCTTCTTTTCTTTCCAACGTAAATCCCTTCTCCTTGCAACAAAACCAATTGAATTTAATAACAAAAAGTCATTTTGTGCTTTATGGTTGGTAACCATTAGAAAATTAAAGCAAATAAGCTAATGAAACAATAACAAATGAAAACCATTAACACAAAGTTACCAATCAAACAAAACCAAATGTTTTCGTATTATTAGTCCATCAATAAATATTATCTAAAATTATTATAAATAATAATATAATTAAAGATATATATATATATATATATATATATATATATATAATAAAGTAAATACTAATATTTATCAATTACCATAATCAATAAATATTAGAAAAATTATTGGCCATTGGATTAAATACCTAAAATTAACATTTAATAAGATAATGACATTTGACAAATAACAATTGTGCCAAGTGTCATTCAAGTATTCAATTTTATTTATTAATTAATATATCAAAATATATCAATTCAAGTCTCCAAAATTATCAACATCTTTTTCGAACTAACGGGTGCTAGCGCATCATTGCCGAAAAAATTAATTATTTTCATTTAAAGAATAAAATTACTTACCGATCAAATATCGAAGTAATATAATTTTCGTCAATACGAAATATCATTAACTAGTTTAATGATATTATTTTCATCCATAATCAACTGCTAGATATTATGTGTGACTCTCTGGGTTTATCGTGACTAGACATGAGTAAATACGAATACATTCGTATCATTTCAGTATAACTCCTTATAACCAAAGTTCTCAATAATCGTGAGTGATCTCTAGCAAGATATCATGACCCCTAGAATACTGAGAACATAATTTAGATAAACCCATATAGTCGTACTTATATGTAGTAAAGTTGTTTTGCTGTCAACTCTCAATTGAGTGCAGGTCATGAAAAAGTCAAACCCTTAACTTGATCATAGAATCAGAACCTTAATCATAAACGCAATCCACGTATCCAAAAACTCCTTTCTGGAATTCGTGTATTCTGGTTAGAGATTTAATCCCCATAGATGACAGTTCTATCTAAGATCTCAAGTTTAAATACCTAAACCAACAGATTTCATCTTGACCATCACTTGTTCTCATACAAAAAGAACACATTGCCATCAAGCTTCTTTCACTAGGCATAGTTAGTCTAGTGTTATATACACAAATGAACGATGTGTCTTATTACATATTACAGTCGTGATGTTTGAGGTCTAAGGACTAATAGTATATTAGTATAGCTGTGCGATCAATCATTGACTGTGAATATTCACCTATGTGATTCATCACGTTTGGTCACGTTCTCAAATGTGATACCCATATTTATACTCTTGTGATATGAGACTCATTACCCAACCATTAATATCAAATAATAATTATTGATAGTAACAAAACATGTCGATCACGCAATATCATTGTCCCTAATGACATCACCTCAATCAAGAACAAGTTTGATATATATTTAAATTGAAGACTCTGCTCTCATATCTATAACTCTTTATAGATAGAATCTCGAAGCATATTATATATATAAGAATATATCTCACATTAATAAAATAATTATAATAATTAACAACTGAAGACAATGCAAGATACATAAATGTCATTTTATTCAATGTAAACAATTTTACAAATAATTATAAAGTGTATATGCAAATAAATAGTGAACCTGAACCATATGACATGATTGGTTCTAGGGCATATCACTAAGAATAAGCCCATTCAATAAATAATTATAAAAGATGGACCCATAACCTCTATAACTACATTACGGTATCTCGATCCACTGGCTTGCCCTTTTAAAGATCTACTATACATCTGGATTTACTAATGAACCTATATAACTAGGGTGATGAGGAGGGGTAAGTCTGAGAAAGACTTAATGAGCAGAATGAGAAAAATAATAAAATTGTTATATATATATAACAAATAAATGAAAAAGTGAGTATGGCTAATATTCATACAATATATAGGCATAATCATTCACATGAGTAAAGTAACACAAACACATACACATATAAACATTTAACATGTATATATCATCTTTGTTTGGTCTATGTCCAGAGCTACGCATTTGATCCGATAGAGGAATATCCATACTCAAGGTGATGTATTGATTGGGATAGAGGGACAATCATATCTGGATCCGTGGATCAAATCTGTAGCACACACACGCATGCAATCATATAAAAATTTGTAAGTCATATAGAAGAGCACAAATTCAATAACCTTGCTAGGCCTTTTTCTAACCTTTTCCTAATTTAATATGTCATTAATTTTGAAGTTTAGCAATCACATAACATATAATAACCATAGCTATAATTCTATCTATAAATATAATACATATATATTTATATACACACATATCACATTTATAACAAACATAAAGAAAACAATTGTTTTACTCACAAGGCTTGAGGTTAAGGGATAAATTCAATGCGTATCAATGAAAACTCAATGGCCACTCTCTCGAAGTATCTATAGCACGATATTATTAATATTGTTAGAATGATCATAATAAAAATATTTACAGATTAATACATGTAAATACTAATTATACCTAAATGTCACCAAAATAAAGCTTACATGACTAATATCACTCAAGATTTGATGAAACTTAATTTAGATCAAGTGAACATGATTTACTATATCAAAGACTTAGCTTAATTTTAGTGATAGGGTTGTACAGAATAGTCACATTACTAAATTTAGTATGAACACGTCTAAATATATATAAAGCTGAATTTTAGATATGTTATACCTCTATGTCTCTAATTTTTAAAGCCACTTATAAAACATTATTTGAAGATCAAGGATGAACTTTATGCCCATATGAACAGATGTTGTTTAGGTGAAATTCAATTTCAACTTTAAGGTTAACCAAAGCTTTTATCATGCAGTCAAGCCTAAATTATATTACCCGTAACTTATACAAGCCATTGTACTCAAAATCACAAAGTATTTTATTACTATTCTTCATCTCCTTCTTTGAGATTTTAAGGCTTCTAACTACAATAAAATTTAATCAACCCAATACTCATATTAGTAAGTTTATAAATATCCTAGACATACTTCTATGGCATCCATAAACTCACATCACCATGGAATCAAAAAGACCCAAATTTGGATTTTATAAACCGTAAGTAAATTAAATAAATGAACATAAAACCTTACCTTAATCAAACTCTAGATTAAAATTTTAAAGTTAATTTAATGATTGGAAGCTTAATGTGACCAAATCTAAAAAGGGAGATTCTAGGATTTTAAGAGAGATGTTAAGATGTTAAGAATTAAAATGATGAAAGAAAAGGAAATTCTTAAAGTCCCTAACCTGAATTTGGGTGATAGGGCACCTATTTGTGGGCTGGGTAGCCCAGCCACTACTAAACCACCACTAGCACTCTGATTTTCTATTTTTTTAGCCTACAATTTGGATGATTCATGACTAGTAGTAAACATAGAAATTGTATCTTACTATCTTAGGTTTCTAATAGTTCAAGAATTATCATATTTGGACTTTTCTACAAAAAGTTATAACCACAAAACTGAAAGATATACAGAGGTGCACTACGATCCAGAAATGCAACAAAATTTCCTTTATTTGGACCAGAAAATGATTTAATAAAGGAAAGTGATTAACATAAGAGTTTTAGATTATTGTGTTATCTTTTTTTTAAAAATTCATTTAAATCGGAGTTTGATAACTCATGATATAGCAAAAAAACTACAAGGTGTTTTGAATTTTACTACCACTCACACTAATTTTTCAATTTATGCCACAATAATATTCTTAAAACATGGGATATTATAGGATTATATCCAAATATATATGGATCAGTTATAACTTTATCACCTCAACTTTCTACGCGCTCAATATACCCTTAAACTGAAAAATGAGAAAAAGAGAGTCTATGAATATATACTCTATGAGTAGAAAATATGCACAACATTTATATATAAAAATATTTAAAATTTACATTTGAAAACATAAAGAGGAGTTTTTGAATAAAATCATTTATAAAATAAGAAAATCAGTTTGTTTAGTTTAAAGCATTAGTCTACTAATTTAAAATCATCAGGTTGGCTTTTTTTCTCGATGATTACTGAGTCAAGAGTAATCCTGAGATTGTCAGTGGATTTTTATAAATATAAAGGTCAATTATCATGGAATAAGACATTCTTTATGCAAACAATAATCATATGCATGATAGTTTATTAAAAACTCATCTACACTAATATTAGCCTCAGATAATCACATGATATCCCACATGACTATCATTGATATTTTCACCTAGTGGGATACTCCATCACAAATAAGACTATGATCCCTCTTATAATGACTCTAACAATACACCAATTATCCAAAAAACTTCTTTTAGGTCTGTTCTAGGCTATTAACACCCTATAATTACAGATCGTACTCTGGCCATAATATCATAAGATAAATTATCTAAACCTGGTTTACTGGTCATATCCTTATAATAAATCATCGTTAAATCTAAATTCAAATAATAGATGTGTACATATACATTAATATAAAAATCCAAAATAATGATCGATATGTTCGTCAAAACCATTATAAAATTATTATGTATAAATCTGTTATCAAAATTATTTTATAACTATATACATGTTGAAATAAGTATCAATCTCAACATATCAAACCACATTAAGCCTCCTAACCTCAATCTCATATTTAATTTTGATAAAATTTAAAAGAAATAAAAGCAAGTTAAAAAGGATCCACTCATTGCTTACGGAGGGTGTATACTGCCTACTCTCCTTCACAACACGTAGGCTGTTAGAGTCATATATCCTAAAACCCTTCGTATTATCGATTTTGGGCATTATACATTGAGTTACTATTTGTATAATATTTATTTAATTTATTAATAAATTATTTATTATTCATATGTATAAATTACTCCCTCTCCTAATTATACTAATGATAGAGTATACATATGAATTACCCAGATAATTTGATTATAGAATTATTCTTACATGAGTGATATTGACTGGACATCAATATCACATAGTAGACACACTGAATATCTTCGATGAATATCATGAGATGATGTTAGAATAGATAACACGATGGTCATGTTATAAAGGTATTAGTGTGAATTAATAGTTAAAGAACTGTTTTTCAAACGTGATTGTGATACAATAAATCACACAAATATATGAAGTCAATTATTTATTATACAATTATGCTAGTGTAAGAAATGTTCTTCAGACTTGAGACATCATAAATGACATTTGATACAGATCCATATGGTTTATAAGGTGTATAAATATGAGACTCATCAAGTCTTGTACAGAAGCTGATTTGATTATGCGTTATTTATATTTTAATGCTAATGAATGTCAAGACAAAATCTGTTGGCTCGATATCTTTTGGATTCGGGATGTCATTGACTCGATACAGTTTTGAGTTTTCATTCAAACCATGATAAACATCTTAAAATAAGTCTTTAGCCAAAGCTATCAAATGTTACACAAAAGAGTTTATGGCGACAAGTTTAGATTATATTGACCATTAGTTCGAGCGATGACTGAGTTTTATGGTTTTGACACCTGTGAACCCCAACTTGGTGAAGATTAGACAAACAGAAGGAATATATCTATACGAAACACAAAATATAAAATAAAGGTTTGATAAAGATATTTTTTTATTATGGTTTTAGGGGTGATAGCACATTACTAGATGTCAATTATGGTCGTTGAGTATTCGAGTTATTCAAAATAGTTGCGATGAGATCATTTTGGCTCACAAATAATTTTGTGATGAGCCCAAAAGGTCACAAAGAATATGTAGAGTTATTCTTACTTTAAGAGAGAGATAATATTATCAACAAGAGGGTTAGCACGCTTAGAGATAATATTAGGCCGAAAAGTATAAATCGTTTATAAGTTAAATAGGTGTAATAAGTTTAAGAGCTTTGAAATTGACCCAAATGTGACTTAAAGTAAGTCACATTATTCTATTCATATTTAGATATAAAAATAAAACTAAGATAAATTTGGTTAAAATAGGTTTGACCAAGTTAGGGACCAAAATGTAATATTTTTAAAGTTTTAGAGCCTAAGTGAAATTTTACATTTACTATTAAGAGGCTTGTTGGACAAGCTTTAGGACTCATTTTTCTTTGTCTTAAAAGGCTAGGTCAATTTAGTAAATGAGGATACACCTATAAAAAAGGGTCTAACTTTTCAAAATTACATAAGTTGCAAAAATTTTCAAAAGCTCTTAACTCTCCTCTCTCTCTCTAGTTCGGCCAAGGCAAGATATCCCTCTTTGGGTTTTGATTCTTAGAGATTCTACAAGTTTGGGGTTAGATCTTCATCCATATTGAATCAAGGTTAGGGTATTTTCCATTGATTTTATCATTTTTGGCATATTTTGTTAAACTTGCTACACAAACCCTAATGATTTATTTTGAGCATGATTAAACCTTTCAAAATGGTATCAGAGCATTTTATTGTGTTGGATATATGCTTGTTATGGCTTGGTTATGGTTGGATTTGAGTGTGGAAGCCAAAATCCCTAATTACGGTTTATGGTTCAAAATTGAGGATTTTGGGAAAGATGATGAATAGTTCATTTTTCTTCCAAATTTATGTCTTTATAAGAATCATATGATCATTATGGAGTTCTCGTTGATGTGATTTCAAGTTTTGAAATGAATCTAGTATGTTTTGAAACATGGATGCATTATGTCACTATTGGAAACCATGGATGTTCTTTATTTTTCATGTGTTTCATGGATGGATCTTGCCTTATCATATGTGTATGACATTTCTTGATGATTTGGCAAGGTTTTGAAAATAAAATCTTCAATTTGGAACCCTAACCCATTTGACCATATATGCATTAATGTGCATTTGCTTAATTTTCATACATTTGTCATGTTTAAGAGTTAAACTTGGTTCTTTGATCATGTATGCTTGCTGCCAAGTGTTGATACTGCTTATATGGCCATTAGATGCATGAATGAAGGCTTAAACATAATGAAAATGGGTTATGTTTTTCATTGGTTGCATAGATGTTTAATGGTTTTGGTTTGAACAAGTTAATGTGATTAATATGTTTTGCCATTTCCATACATAATACACTAATTAATTTGATTAATTTGGTGTATATAAATGTGTATACATCATGTGATAATGTATAGAAATGTATTTAATAATATTGTGTAATGTATAATATGTTATACTTGTATAATACGTATGGATATATATATATATCATTTTATATGATTTGGTTAATAACTAATTAGATTGGTTAAAAGCCATTTGAATAATTGGCCAAGGTGTATATATTTTTGACTTTAGGTTTTATTACTAAGCTAAGTTATTATTACTTTATATACCTTATTTATGAAATAATCCTTGGCATTTTTATAATTGCATTTAGGGTTTATGGAAACCCTAATTGATATAAAAGTGTATATTTAATTTAAATATATTTAATTAGATTAAATGTATTTAACTAATTTAATCTGTGTGACAAATTGAATTATTATATTTTTCTTAATGTATTAACATGCAAAATGACATATGTTAATTAATTTAGGGCTCGTGAAATCCTAATTAATTGATTATAATACTATTTAGGATTTAGGAAACCCTAATTGGTTAGTTAATACATATATATATATTATATTATTTGATTTGATTTATATGATAAATTGAATGAGTAATATATGTGTGTATGTGTATATGAATGTGCAACCAAATTGTTTGTGTGACAAATAATTTAATAAGGATGAATAAAATTCAAATATAAAATTTTTATTAGTTTGACGAATAAATCAAGCTGATAAAATATTATGAAATTTTATTTGAGTGATAAATTATCATAATCAAGTGTAAATATTCTTGTTTGAATTGACAATGATTTATTTATATGATAAATAAATTGAATTTCATAAATATATTTTGTTTTTGTGACAAATAAAGTATTTTAGAGTTTGTAGCAAAATACCATTAATTATACATGTATATATATGTGTGTGTGTGTGTTTGTACATGATATGTATTATATATATGTGTATGAAATAATTTGTCATGAGATGAATAATTATAATTAGTGTGTATGTTTGCCATAATCAATAATTTAATGTAGATTATTAATATGAGAGAGAATTTCACATGTGACGTGATTGAATAAGAGACTTGAGACAACTTCCTAAAATTATCATATATTTGCCTCCCATTGTAGGATAGCTAATACTTCTTTTACATAAATTTTTTACTTTAAGATTTCTATTTTGTAAGGGGTATGGGGTTTGTGTGATTGAATTGGGCTATCTGATTCTCGACGATATTCAAGTTTTGTCCAAGATTTCTATTATATGAGGTTGGGATAAGAATATTGTTTGAGAAAGTACAGTGGTTCGGATATGAATGGTGTAAGGTACCAAAATTTCTATTATGTGAGGTATTTGAAACCGAGGCAATGATGATTCTATGGCCTACTTCATGCTTGAAATGTAAGTTTTTGAACCAAAAACCGTAGGCTAAATACATTGAAAACAAGAGGAATCATGAGTGATTACCTTAGGGTTTTTGGAAGACTAGTTGTATGCTTTCTTTTATGATGAAGAACAAGCTCAAAACCTTGAACTTTCTTCACTTTGCACCTTCCTCTTGCTTCCCCTTCATGTGGCCGAAATTTTGGAGTGATAGAAATGGAAAATCTTAATTTTCCGTGTCAAAAACTGAAAAATAAAATGGTTTTTATATTTTCATTTTAATTTCCAATTATTTAATTCCATATTTATCTAATAAATATGAAAAAATAATTGGAACCTTTATGATATATTAACACACACAAGAGATGTGTACAAGCATATAAATGTGGACCAATAATAAATTAAACACAAAGTCAAATTCAATAGCAAATGAGAAAATGACGAGTGTTTTCTTTTAAGCCATTAAAAATAAAACTAATTTTATAATAGTATTTAATGGACAAAATTAATTCATAAATTTATTTAGATAATGAATTAAATAAAATCCATAATTATGATACAATTACCATAATGCCCTTGATCACATTTACACATAAGGGTAAAATGGATATTTCTATCTAAATTAAATATTTTAATTTAGATTTTATCATTTTATGTTAAAATCATATTTTAATATGTTTGATAATCAAAATTATCAAATTTAAATATGTAATTTACAATAAATTTCACACATATATCACATTAGGGGCAAAATGATCATTTTGCACTAAATGAAACTATTTCATTTCATTTTTATCATTTTGCCTTAAAATCTTATTTTAATATATTTGATAATCAATATTATCAATTTTGACAAGTTATTTATATTAAATAATATTATGATATCAGTATATCATCTCTTTAACACATTCAAGAGTATTTAATACGCATAACCATTACACGTATAGGTTTTGACCTTTTCTAATATTATTATGAGGGTGCTAGCCCTCTCTCGATAATATTTCAATCTCTCTCTCATGTGAAGAAGCGTTAAAGGATCTTGGTGGACCATGACGGTTCACCATGACTCAGCCGTGAACATATGCCAAACATTTCGACGCCAAAAATTTCGGTTGCTCAATGACTATGATTAGTATTTAGCAATGCATCATAGTCCCTAAGTCACGATGAAGAAGGATCTTCATCAAACCTTTCATCGATTGCACGTAACG
>JAVXUL010039352.1:0-11084 GCA_035590515.1 Trichilia minutiflora
TAACCTTAATACAATAATTGTAGATCCTTACGAAGAAGATTGAAGAAGATCGATTGAAGGTGAAGATTGGTAGTATGTAAAAAATTGCAAATATAATAATATTAAAGAATAAATTAAAATTAATAATTGTAAAAATATTAAGAGGGGAGAGGGGAGGTTTATATAGGGGGTTTGGGGGTTTGGGGGGGTTGTGCAATGGTTAAAAAAATTTGACCGTTGCACATGAATTGACCGTTGCAATGCAACGATCAATTTAAAAAAAATTAACCCGAGTTAAATCGACGGGCCGGGCCGGTTCAACCCGAAGGTTTTGAACCGGCGGGCTGAACCGCCTGTTTGGAACCGCTAGGTTGACTCGGTGCCAAACAGACGGGCCCAAAACGATTCCGGACCCGTTACGGTCCTGTTTCTCAGTTCTGAAATTCTGAAACTGGACCGGACCGTTTATATTAGCCCGGACTATGTGAATAGTAGTTCAGGTCGATTCGGGCCCGATTTTTTATGGGCCGGGTCGGGCCAGTTTGCGGGCTAACCCGGCCCGTTAGACAACTCTAACTACTTGGCTATTATTTTTGATTCGCTTAAGATTTGATACTTTTATACTTTGATAATTGGTTTGTGAAAAAGGATTGAAATGTTCTCTATAGAAGTGTTTGTGGTTTCTTGAAATGATTCGAAGTTTCGGTGGTTCGTTGGATTTATTTTGGAAGTGTTACATAAATGATTTGAAACAGGTTTTTTGTAAAGGCCTTACAGGCTCATAGGGTGTGTTAAATAAAATTATCACGCCTCAACCCGTGGGTCCCACACGTGGCAACCATCACAGACTCCCCAGAGTGTTTTCAATCACTAGAACACGCCCTATGAGCCTGTAAGGCCTTTACAAAAAACCTGTCTCAAATCATTTATGCAATACTTCCAAAACAAATCCAACCAACCACCCAAACTTCGAATCATTTCAAGAAACCACAAACATTTCTATAGAGAATATTTCAATCCTTTTCCAAAAACCAATCATCAAAGTATAAAAGTATTAAATCTTAAATGAATAAAAAACAACAGCCTAGTAGTTTATACATTTGTTTTCATTACATAAACGAAAATACAAGTTCAAATCACAGAATAGTCTCAGTGGACTAAGACTTCTCTAAGTGAGTCGATTTTCAGAAGTATAGCTGCGATCCTTTCAACCTGAAAGAATCATCACCACCGAGCACTAGTTGACAATCTAAACCTGAAACTGGAAAGTGAGGGGGGTGAGTATACGGGAGTATACTCTGTGAATGAACTAAAAGTAAACATACATAAATAATACTAGATTTATAAATTAGAGAAGCACAATTCAAAAATACATTATAAATAGTTTGATAAAAATATTTTTTTTGTTTGAAGGCTCTTAAAACATATACCGAAATTCTATGGGACTAGCTGTATTTCTCGACGATCACCCTAACCCTGGGCATCCCAAGACCGTCAGTGGGTTTTATATACAATAAGATCATACTATTTTATAAAAGATAGTTTTATATACAAGAAATAAAATATGCATGTTTTTTTAAAAAACACGTCCACTATTGACGTTTGCTTTCAGCAATCATGGGGTGACATCCGTGACTGACTCGATAAGACTCACAGATGATTGAATCACATCTCTCTCACAATATCACAATCATTATATAACAATCTCACCTATACAACCTCCACTTACCTAGGCGACCTCTCTCCTAGGCGGTCCTTAGGCTACCACATATAGCACTCACCTGGGGGTCCACATCTCAATGAACTCTCCTCCAAGCTATCACCCTATAGCTACAGTAAATAACCCGGCTCTCATGGCCGTTATCACCAATATACAAGATATATATATATATATCTGGCCCACTGGCCTATCATCAAATAATAAACATAAAATCTGGCTCACTGGCCATATCTTCATATGAAAACATAAATATATCAAATCATATTAAGCATACATATATACATTTCCACATACTATAGAGTAATAAGCAAAATCACTTATAAAAATATTGGTATATTAATATAGTTATAAAAATAAGTTTTAAATACAATAACAAAAACAGAAATTTGTTCACTCACAACTTAAGGAAGGTATACACTCCCTAGTTCTTCTCGTTCCTCGGCACGTCTCAAGGATATCTCATTGACGCACCGTCGTCTAGATATAATTATCCAAACATATCAATGTACATTATGAAATACGTATGAGACTCAAATATATGGAATGTATGCTAATCCGAATTTTTCTAAAATCAAATAATATACGAAATTGGCTAAAATTCTAGTTATCCATCTAATTATCCATACAACACTACCATGAACCCACATCATCACTACACTAGCGTAATCCAGCTCAATTTTGCAATTTAGACCTGCAGATCCCATACACTTGTTGGAACAGTAATCCAGTTACTGTTTACGTTCACCTATTTTCTCCAAATTTATATTTCTAGCATCCTACGACTTTCCTGACTTCACTACAACTCGAATAATGTGTGAAAATTAAAATATGAATGATAAATCTATTGAAATCTATACGAATGCACAGTAAAACTCAAATTATAAAAATCGACTAAAACGTGAAACAAAATATACAGATGAGTTAGGAACGATACTACAAACCTCGTGGTATTGTCGATTTTTCTTGGTTTTACTCGGATGTCAAAAAATCCCAAAATTTCCTCCTGAAATCCTGGATGCTCTTTTCATTCTCTGCACTTCTATTATCAAATTGATGCTCCCGAGTAGATAGACACAAGGAATGTGGTTGACAGATGAAGAAAAATCAAATTTTGGGCAAAATATAGTAAAGGATTAGTGAGAGAGGAGGAGAACGTGAAAACGGGAAGGAAAAGAGAGGGAAATGAGAGAAATGGGAAAAATTAGAACTCAGTCCCCTTTTTATAAAAATGAGAAAAAAATTATCATTTTGGTCTTAAGTTTGCTAAAGGAGAACCTTCTAGAAGAGAGCAAAATTATCATTTCATGCCAATTTGATCAAATGAATCGAAGTTTGTTCGAACAAACTACCCCCTTCGATCGAACAAACCAGCGTTTGTTTGAACAAATCCTTCGACATCCTGAATAAAGTCAAGAGACTTTCATTTTGCCTAGTTCGTTCGACTAAATCCTTCGACATCCTGAATAAAGTCAAGGGACTTCCATTTTGCCGATCGAATGAATCCCTCTTCGTTTGAACAAACCAACACTTCGACTGAACGAAGGGCTTATTTGATCGAACGAATCACCCTATTCGTTCGAACGAATAAATTGTTATAATTTTTTCAGGGAGTCATCAAATTATCGATTGAACGAATCAGGCCATTCGATCGATCGAACCCGCCAAAAATAGAGATTCTAACTTGAGTCCTTTCCAAATTGAAAACTACCAATGGGGTCCCTGAGTCTACACTCTCAAACACTTCCTAACCAGCCAAATCTCAAAAATAAATCTCAAAATTATGCTGACATACCATCGATGTACGTGATAAATGTAATTGCATGAACATTAAATAAGTAAAATTATAAATATATTCTTAGGATCTAAACACGGAACTCATATAAACCATCATAAAAATGCAATCATTTAACAAAAGATATGAATTCTAAAATACAAATTAATATTGTCCATTCAAAATTAGGTTTGGCCACCAAGACCTTGTACAAATCAATATTTTCACAGGCCACATTTAAGTATCAATAACCAAATGATATAAAACTATTATTAGTTTATAAAACAATTAATTCATATAAAACAAATGAAAACAATGAAAAGATATAAAGGTTCAGTCATTTTCAGGATGGGTAAGCTCTCTCTATTTGTCCCTTATATTATGTAGGCTCTTCTCTCACGTTATCAATGTCGATTATGTAAATAAGGATAATTTTATCAAATTCTATACTCCAAATACCATAATTACAACCTATACGCAATGATTATAAATAATTAAACTTAGTTTTCAAATTGACACTTATCCACTGAGGCTTATTTCAATTCTGGCCATTTAAATGATTTTTATCACAAGTAATATTCCTATAGCCAAATCTTAATACAATATCCATCCATTGATTATAACCTAATTCGATTATCTAATTTAGGGCCTAATTGTTTTTTTTTTGTTTTGGAATTCTTTTTAATTTCTTAGAATTCAATCTTAAATTAAGTTATCATAACCCCTAAATAATGCAGTCTAACCCAATATTTCAACATTGAACATAAATTCCTAAATTTCCTAAATAAACAGTAAACTTTAGGTTATAAATATGAAATTAATGCTTAGAACAACTTAGAAATCTTACTAATTACTCGATTAAAGACTTAAAAGGTCAAAATTACTGTCAATTGTGGAAAACCTTAATTTGGTTAAAAACCTTAATCTTTCTATCATTGATTTTTTGCTCACATCAAAAAATAAAGATTGGCAGAGGCTTAATAGTGTTGTTTTATTGATGATATTAGTGAAAAATCAAAGAAAATGGAAGAAAATAGCAAAAAGAGGGGTAAATCTTTAGAGCTAGAGAGAAGGAGAACGAGGAGGAGAAAGGGAAAGAAAAGGAATAGGAAGCGAAATAAGGATTCCATAATTAATTATAAAAATACTCTTGAAGTCACGAAAAGTAGAAGATTCTAAAAAAGGATAAAATCGACTATTTGCAAGGAAAAAGAGAAGTCTAACGACAGTCTTACACATATTTGGCACCAGATCAACCTTTTTAGGGATGTCTGACATCGATCAAGGTAATTCTGCATCAATTCTTGGAAGGTTATGCATCGACAGATAATGAAATTGAACCTCTTTCACAGACAACCCTTTATTAACAAAATTTTCTCCAATTAAACATTGAAGCTTAATATTATGTCAACTACTCGTTAATTACACTTATGCATGTATTTAAAGAAATGATAATAATACCCCTATATTACGAAATAACTATATTACTCATAAATTTGTAGAATAGTACTGACATCTTGAGAAGATAGGTATAAGATATAATAATGAATGACTTTAGTATAAATAAGAGTTTGTTAATATAGTATGTCTTAAAAACTATTCGTATTATCGGTTTTAGGGTATTTTATATTGATTCACTGTTTAATATGTGTTATATATATTATTACTATATAGATTATTTCTAATTATGAAGAGAGTTTCTTGGTCTAAAAAAAAGGATTTTATGATATTAGGTAGAAAAAATCTTAAAGAATCGAGTGAAGATTTTAGATTTAGGTTATTTAAGTTTATGAGTTATAAGTATTTTTTTCATTAAGAAATTATATAAATTAAGAAAATTTAATATAATTATTTTTTAATAATTATTATTTTTATTTATTAAAGGATCTAAAAAATTAAAATATTTATTTATTTTTATATAAAAATATTAATTATAATAAAATTATATATTTTTATAAGAACACAAAAGGTACCAATGTTAAATTTTAAATTTTTTATTTAAAAATAAATAATTTAATATTTATATTTAAATTTTAGATAAAATAACAAATAGATCATGTACATGGATCAAAACATTTAGGTATATTCAAAATTTATTTTTTTTAGACTTGTAAGAAAATTGCTGCGTAACGTAAGTAATAACAAATAAGGATTGCAGCCCCTTTTCAATAATTCAAATGTACCTAACTCATTACCTGATTTTCTCTGCAAAATCGCCTGTATTCTCATATTCCTCCAACATTTTTTACGACTTCTTTACGCAAAAGTGCAATTGATTTTTTTCTTATGAGAGCCATCTTCCTTGTGCCTTCTTTCGAAGGTAGAAAACTCTTTGACCTTGATATAAATGGAAATACCTATTTTGGAGGAGAATACAATACCTCCTTCTGGTGAAGAATTTGGTTATAAAATGGATACAAATGAAAAGTTGACTTCAAAGCACAATACCGAAGTTGTTGATATTTGCAGTCGGTTCCAAGCCCTGGAATCGGAAATAAAATTATTAATTAGACTAAATACTAATTCGTCTCCCAAAAATAAACAAGATTGTATAACAAAAGGATGCATTTTATTTAATTTTCTTTCAGTACTAGTAATATGCATGGTATTTTTTGTTTTCTTTTTTAGACCGTACTGTTACATTGTTAAAATTTAAGTGCATGTGTGCACCTAGTAAGCTAAGCAACAGTAGGGATTTTTGGTTTAAACTTTGAGGAATACTTTAATCACACAACTATAGACAAGTCATAGAAATGAAATATGGGCAAGGGTAAAGATGTTGTAGTTTTTTTACGCAACTTATGTTGGATTGAGATTTTACCTCAAGTGTGGATCTTCTAATAAAATAGGGAATAAAAATACATATGTAAAATAAAAAGTCTAATTTTATGTAGAAAAAGGATTTCATGTAAGACTGTGATAGGAAAAGGTCTATTTAAAGGGTAGTTTTCTCTAGTTTATACAACACAGAAAAATATATAGAAGTGTAAAGAAAGTGGAGTGAAAACATATGAGAAATAACCAAATAAGTATTCTCTCTTTAATTTTTGTTTACAATGCCCACTTAGTGAAATCTTCTATTTTTCTTGTGGAATACTAAGAATATTGTTCTTGAAAGTTACGAGTTTCTAGTGATACTTAGAGAGATTTGATTGTAATCTTATTATTTAACATAATAGAAGCTACTGAACTAAGGTCCCGTGATTCTTTCCTTTTCAGTTTTTTACATAAAATTGGTGTCTCTGTTATTGTCTTTTTTGGTATTCTATTTTGATACACAATCCTATTTTAATTTTTAGGCCTATTATCTTGAATGCATGCACCATCACTTTTTATAAGGTATTCTCTATATTGATATGTATTGCCAATAGATAAAAGGGAGCTAGAAAACTTCCAAGAAACTATGTCTCACCGACAGAGGAATGAACCATTTAAAAGCATGCAAGAGAAGATGAAGTCCTTGTATGAGAATAACACTTATGACTTGGTGAAATTACCTAACGGTAAAAGCGATCTGAAGAACAAATGGATTTACAGGTTGGAGACTAAAAATAACTCAACTAAAGTACAAGGCTAAATTGGTTATAAAAAGGTTCAGTTACAAAGAATGTTGTTCAATTACATTTTTAGGGAAGCAATTTCACAACAATCAAGACTTCAAAAGTGTGTTACTTTGTCAAATACAAAAGCTGATTATATCACAGTCGCCAAAACTTGCAAAGAAACTTTATAGATGATAAAATTTAAATAAGAGTTAGGTTTGAAGCAAGAAAATTATGTGATTTACTATAATAGCCGAAACGTCATTTATTTGTCAAAGAAACCAACCTTCCATTCAAGAACCAAACACATTAATGCTAGATATTACTGAATACAAGACATGCTTGAGAAAAAACGGTTACAACTTGAAAAGATCCATATAGCTAAAAATCGATCAAATATGATGGCGAAGTCATTACATAAGGAGAAGCATGAAGCAGAAAACTGGCTTGATGTTGACTCCCGTATGAGATTGTTAGGATATCAAGTATGAGTGTGTGAAGTGAAATAGTCCGATATTAGAAAGTTACAAGACAAATAAATAATATAAGTAGAATGGCCTCATATATCCAAAGCGTTAAGGTTTTGAGTTGGAAGTGATATCCAAGTCTATGAATGTATTCACTTTTTTAGCCTATGTTTGTTCTCTCCAATTCTTAGGCGGGCTTCCCAATGCTAACAAGTGGTATCAGAGCCGATGGTTCAAGAGGGATGCGAGTATGGAGTTGATTGTGCGTAGTTTACTGTCACCATAAAGAATTATGAAGAGCTATAGACTCCTTGGATGTGTGTTCCTATGGATTGTTGTTCACCATAAGGAATGATGAAGAGTTATAAACTTCAAGAAGGATGGCCAATGGCCCAAAGAGAGTGGGTTAATTTGAGATAGAGTGATAAGATGCACGAGTATGGAGTTGGTTGTGCATAGTTGCTGTCACCATAAGGAATTATGAAGAGCTATGGACTCCTTAGATGTGTGTTCCCATGATTTGCTATTCGCCATGAAGAATGACGAAGAGTTATGAACTTCAAGGAAGATGGCCAATGGCCCAAAGAGAGTGGGTTAATTTGAGATGGAGTGGTAAGACGTGGTTCTAGGAGAAAAAAAAAGAGTACGTTCACCTCCACATGACTCTAAGTGGTGTAATACCCCATAATTTTTTAGTTCATGCGCAATTAGTCATTTTATATTATAAAGGCATTTTTGTCAATGTAAAAATTTGATGTTCTGGTGTTATTGCTAAATAAATAAACTTGTATTGATGAGTAGAAGGTGTTTTGATAAGGTTAAATGGAATTATATAAGTTTGTTATGCTTTCTCACTTTTTCCCTTCTTTCCACTCACTTTCAACCATTTCTTTCATAATTTCAAGCCTATTTCTGTCCTTTCACTTTCAGATTTTTGTTAAAAAGAAATTACAAGGCAAAAACATTTCTTTTTACTTCATTTTGGCTTGAGAGCACCCTGGGTTTTAAGGTTCATGGTAGTAAGTTACTCTTCCCTTTTTCTTTCAATTTTCTTCATCTTTTTATCGATTAATTTCATTCTTTTTATTACAAAACAATAAAACTTCATGCGTTAAACCGTTTAGGAACTTTATTTGAATGAATTTGTGGTATATCAAGTGAAGAAAGATTAGGGTTTATATGTGAAATTTGGGGATTTTAAGATTTGGTCGTAATTGAAACATCCATGTGCTAAATTGACATCTCGATAAGATTACTAGTCTTTCTATAAGTTTGATTATGTATTTTGATTGGAATTATGTGTTTGAGTTACTGTTCACACACACAATTACTATTCACCTAAGATTCAAAAATGTTTAATTCAATTGATTTGAAATTGAAATTGATATCTACGCACTAGGTTAATTTATTTAGTGATTAATCCACATGAAATTTGGGTTATATCTATTATATCCAAATAAACGTATATGTCGAAAAGTCGAAATTAAGTCCGATCATTATTGTATGATGTTATGAATGTAATTAAGAGTTCTATTGATAGAAAACCAAATAATTAATTAACATAAGGACTACGTTTAGTAATTAGATATTAATCGGATGTAATGGATGTATTATATCCATTATCGCTTCGTAATATATTCTTTTGATTTGAGAATTCAGAATTGATGTAGATATCAGTATATGACCATAGGTTTTGTGCTGCCGAATTAAAAGACCAAGTGGCATAGCTAGGGTTAGGGAATGCGAACCCTCCCTACGACTGTGAGTGGATACTCATTTTTTTTATTCGATTTACTTTTAAAACAAACGTTTACTAAAAATTTAAATACTAAAATGCTAGCAAGCAAAATAATTTTTATATGATATGCTCTTAATTGTTTTGTGGAAGGGTTGATGAGATATTTGGATTGAGGTCAGGAGGAGGCCACGGTGTTTTGGATGTGTACTGTTGCGTGATTATTTCTTATTATTTAAATTTTATATATATATATAATACGTGGAGAGGTTGATTGATGATGCTGACATCGTTGTTGACGTCATTGCTGACGTTTCTTAATTGCTGATGTCATTGCTGACGTTAGGTCATGCTTTGGGGAGATGTATTTCTGAAAAATCAGTAATCGGTTTAGATTCACAATAAATGCAAGCATGATGTGGATTTTTCTTCTAAAGTTTGCAAAAGATTCGGCCTGACTTGTCGGTCATAATTGGGCTGATAATTCCTGCTTGGCTTTTTGGGTCTTGATCTGTGGGCTGTATCAAGTCCAAATACCAATCTTGGATAATTCTGACTTCATTTGGATATATATATATATATATATATATATATATTAAGACTTTTATGAACTACATTATACTTATTTTCGGATTTTGTATTTCAGACATATGTCTTAATATGCATGCATGCATACATATGCATTTTCATATGCATACTCTGATTCTGATGCCGACACTAGTCCATGGATCATATTAGTCCCTCTGTCTGGTCAAATACGTAGCCTTGGATATGGACACCTATTCTGCTATGGTGATTATCCGTTAATCCAATCCGGATGTAGCCCTATTCTGTTCTGTATATGACATATATATAATTATGCTGCATGAGTTATGATACATATATAATTTTATGTTATTTTTGATATTTGACTTCTTATGCCTATATAATTATTTGATTTCTTATATATATATATATATATATATATATATATATTCAACACTTTAAAATGATTTTTGGTATTATGATTTATTTGAATTTGATTTTTGATTCTTGTTTTAGTATATGATATTTATGACCTGTTTTGATCTCTGCTCTAACATATGCATGGCAACAGGGATTTTTGATACTATGATTCCTATATTTGATTTTAATTTCTGGTTTTAGGTTTTACATTATGTTAGTTATATTTTATGTCCATTCACTAAGTCTCCTCAAGACTTATCCCTCGCATACTTTACAGGACATATCAAGTTGACGATAGTATCTGAAAGACGATCAAGTGGAGCAGATGTCGAAATGCAATCATTAGGGTTGGGTTCTAATGGTTTCTAATGGCCTAAAACATGTATAAATGTAAGTTTTCTTCCATGTATAAATGTAAGTTTTCTTCCTAAAAAACAAACTCTAAAACTATGCAATCAAATGAGAAAATAAGGGTGCCAAATGAGTCCTTAAGGTGCTTACCTTGCTAGGTCAACTTTTTGATGAAGACCAAGCTCACAAGTGTGAGCTCTCAACACTTGAAATCCACCCCAAGGAGCTCTCATGATTGCCCAATGTGAGAGGAAGAAGATGAACCCAAAATTGATTCAATTTTCTCATTTTTCATCATTTAATTAATTCATATTTATCTAATAAAAATTAATTAAATAATGACCAAGTTATGTGATACAATCATGCTTAGATTACATGGGTGAGCTCAAGTCAAACTTGAATTTAAACCCTTTAACCAAGATTAATTCATTAAAAATTAATTAAAAATATATATAACATTTATGTATTAATATTAATATGTCAAGTGTCAAAATTTCATCTATATAAATTCTAACACTTGTCAAATTCTCTAACCATTAAAGAATTTGATAATTAGACATATTAATATATATTT
>JAVXUL010039363.1:0-11084 GCA_035590515.1 Trichilia minutiflora
ATAATAAAAGACTTGGATTTTGCCACATCACCCAATAGGGGGTGATTGGATTTTGTTCAAAATATAGGGGGGAATTTATCATTCCCCCTTAAATAAATAAAATATGACAAACTTGATAATACGAGTCAAATGGGGCCGGTCAACTCAAAATTATCTGATAGTTGTCCTCTCCCGTACGTGGTTTTGTCCATTTTTCTGTGACCAATAAGACACGCAACATGTTTGTCACGTGTAACAATACTTCCAATTGAGTCAAGCTGTAAAGATTTCTTTTGTAAGCCGTGTAACTAATATATATATATATATATATATATATACATACGTTCTCCAGTACAAACGTTGGAATTTTTTAGGAGAATAACATTTATTCCTTATAAATTGGGTTTTATACACTCTAGTCCAACTACTTTCACTTTGTAACAAATATTGTTAAACTTCAATTAGTAACGTGAAATTTTCCTTTTTCTAAAACACAAATAATTAATTAAAAAATATCAAAACAAGTAACTACTTTAGTATTAATATTTTTTGTTAAGATAATAATCATATATTTATTCTGTTTCAAAAAAAAAACAAACATTAATCATGGATATATTTGACTGAACTTCGAATAACAATTAACGACAACAACAACAACAATAGCAATACAACGAAACAAGGATCTGTCATGCGAGTGTTGGGTTTCGACATCACTTGTATGACAGAACACACGGAGGAAGTCTAATAAATAAAATTTGGACTTGAGTTTGGACTGGCGAACTCAAGCTCTCAATTTTAATTTTTTTAAAATAAAAAGAATTTAGAGGGTTAAATTTTAATTTTTTTTAATAATTTGATATCGCTGTAGAGTAGTTATCTATTATCTATTATAGAATATTACGAACGCTTTCAACTTAAATTTGAACCCTGTCACAATAATACTGTTTAAAGATAATAAAAGACCTAAATTCTCATTACAAATCCCGACATCCGACATCGAGGACCTAGATCCCCATAATAAATCCCGATACAAATAAATCTCAGGTGTTAATTAATGGTTAAAGTTTTCGGGTTTTAAAAAAAAGAAAAAAAAAAGATCTCTTTGTCAATGGATAAATAATGTTACATATCTTAAATTTGTATAGCATATCAAATAATATAATAGGTATCAATGAAATATTATTGTATATCTCTATAAATTTTAAAATTATTTATTATATATATTACATTATCACCTAATTAATGAATAATACAATATATTTAGGATAAAATCTTAGAATATAAATTTGGCTATGTAATATTACTCTATTTGGATATTCAAATTTTGGTTATCCACTTGATAAATGTTTCATTAACAGAGAGTGGCTTGGCCTGCGAATTTTGTGGCAAACATGCTATCCAATACAAAATTAATAACAAAATAAATTCTGCAATTTGCAAGAAGCCGATTTGAACATAATATAATACCATTTTTTTTAACAATTTCTTCTGTCTTCATTTTTGGTTCTTCCTTCAACATAAGCTTGACTTTAGTTTCTGAATTTTCTTGAGACAAGATTGAGCTTTCTCAAGAACCAAATCAATCCTGTCTCTTCTCTTTAAGTCTTCCTCAGGCTTTCGAAACTTGTGCTTGGATGCTCCATTTCCGCATAGAGTTTTATAGATTTCAGATTCAAAATCACCACCCTTCTTCCTCTTCCTGCAGCTCGTAGAAGCTATAACAATAACAACAAAATAAACAAAACTCTTCATCAAAATATGTGTATCACTTAAATAATAATTACATAAAATGAAGACAAAAGTTAATCTGACCTTGTGTAGCAGCAGAGGAAAAAGAGGGAAAGTAGATTTGATTTTCATAGCAAAGCATGTGATTGCTGTGTTCAGATTCAAGTAAGAAGATGAAGGATTTGAGTTCCATTTTAAGGTAGCCAAAACGATTTGGGTGCTGGGTTTCTAGCATTTCCAACTCTTCCTTTGCCTGCTCTATCATTTTCCAGGACTTTTCACTTTCCATCTCTTTTCTCTCCCTATTTTTTCTCTATTTTTTTTAAATGGCATTAATGCAAGACATTAAAGAGACAGAAGGGTAGAAGACAGTGGAAAATTTTCAAAAATTACATTAATGGAAAGTTGGAAACGTTGATATTATTCTCGGGTAGCAGAAAAGGCATTATGATCTGTCTTTATGGGGTTTTGGCCCTATCTTGTTTGCATATAAGACAGGACAACATGTGTGCCACGGGGAATATTCAATTTAAAATAAGAGGAGAAAATGTGCGGAATTCTTTTATATATTTTAATTAATTTTTTTTTATAATACCTTTTAGTTATTTATCTCATTTGATTTAAATGATACAAAAATTTTCTAAGTTGAAAACACTAAATATTATGTTTTGTGTTCTATATATACATACAAGTTTCTATATTTGAAAGAAGTCTAAGATTCAAACTTCCCTCGCATATATTTGAGGTTGTGAAAGAATTTGATTCATTTTTTATAATATATTTTTTTTAAATTGAAAAAATAAGTTTTTTTGTTTGTTATAATTTAACTTTTTTTATTTTAATTTTAATTTTATAAAATTTAAAACAAACAAAAAAACTTGAGAATTACAAGCTGCGTTGAATGCGCTGGAGCCTTGCCCAACAATACTATGCACAGCTAGCTTTTGAGTGTCTCGATAAGTGATGAGTGACAATATTGACACGACAGTATCGTAATCTACTTATTTGTTTATCTTTTATTTAATTATTATATTATGATATTATAACTATTTTTATATTTAATAAATTACATTCTTTAATATATTAAAATTTATTATATTAAATATTATAATAAATAATAAATAAAAAAATTTTCACCCATGTTATAAAAACATTCAGTCAACAAAATTTATATTATAAATCAATTAACAAATTCTGTCTCTTTGTTTTTTTTCTTAATATTGTAATATTATAAATAAAAATTATGAAAGCACTGAAACAAAACAAAATGGAGAGTCCATGACTCAAAAAACACAATCTCACTTAGTCAAGAGTCTTGGTTGGTTGACGAAGAATATTTTTAAATTGGTTTAATCTAAATTAATTTAAATTATTAAAATTAATTATTTAAATTAATTTTAAAAATTTATGAATTAATTTAAAATTTGATTTTTTAAAATGATTGTTTACTATTTAAATTATACATTAAATCATAAAATTATAAATTAAATTATTTTATTTTATAAAATTTTTATTATTATTTATTTATTATCTCTAATTATCTCTAATTTATTTTTATGTCTCCATATAATAATAATTGATAAATAAAAATTATTTATAGATATATTAAAAAAAATTATTCATAAAATTTATTTTTAAATATTAATAAAAAATTATAAAATAAATAATAAATAATAATTATATCTTTAATTTTATAATATAATATAAATTACGAATTTAAATTGTTTTAAATTATATTTTATTATTTAATTTAAATTGATTTGTAAAATGATAATAAATTAAATTAAATTAATTTATTTTTAAATCGTAATATATATTTTAATTTAAAATTTTATCTCAAATCTATTTAAATCATATTTATCCACTCTTAATTCTGGTCATTAGAAAGTCCCAGGAGCAAATCCTGTTTCTAAGTTCTCACTTTCAAAGATTTTATGATATATAAATAAAATAAAATAAAATTATGTAATTAATGCTTAATTTCATTCTATTATCATGACAAATAGACAATAAATTTGAATTTTGTACTGATTAAATTTATGTAATTTTTTATAAATATTTTTAATATATATATTTTATTTATAAAAATTCAAATTTAATTTTTTTATTATATTATTATTTATTAGCTACTAATTACGAAAATAGTGGTTTAACAACTAATCGGATAAATAATAGTGAGTGGAAATGTTACTCGCACAACAAAATATTTCATGTAATAAGATTTTTAAAACGATATAAAAAATTTAGTGTTCTTAATTTTTATCGGCTTTTTTCAAAAACTAGATTGAAATATATATGAAAATTATTAAGGCTGTATTTTTTAATGGTCTCTTGACTCTTGTCATTCTTCATTACAATCGAAGTAATTTTTTTATTTTTATTTTTTAAGAGATTAAAAAAATTAGAAAAGTATGCAAATTCTGTAAGGAGATAATATTTTGATGTATTATCAATATTAATTTATTGAATAATATTAGACATAATTTATTTTATTTGTATAAAATTATATGTACAAACTAATACGATATAATAATATTATATAAATTTTTTAATTTTATTTTTATTAACAAATGTTATCATATCACATCAGATTTTACACATAATTTATACAAAAAATTTAGATTATTAATATTGTTTTAGTTTATTATTGAGACATCTTCTTCAATATAATGTATAACATTAAAGAATTAAGATCTTATACAGATACAGACTTATCTAAGTTCTTAAAAAAAATAAATATATTTTATTTATATATAATCAAAATTTATTTTTTTCTTAAATTTTTATCTATAAACTAGTATTTACAAGAATGTATTTATTTCAACAAAAAATTCATATTATGACAGAATTCTGAGATATTGTGCAGTTTATATAGTACTAAATATGTAGTTATTTATTTTTTTTCTTATGAATTATTAATCACACTTAAAACTACATTCTAAGATGAAAAATAAAGTGTAAGGTATTTATTAAATAATAAATTTTTATAAGTTTTAAACTGAGCCACTTTAATATAATCTTATTATAATCTTATAATTTTTAAAATTATTTAATATACTTTTTAATTAAGTGATATTATTGCATCCAATAACCTTCACCCTCCAAATAAATCTTGAAAATTTTAAAATTTTAGTTGTTTTTTTTTATTTTAATTCCTTAAAAATATTTTTATTTTAAAATTACACTTTACCACTGTTATTTTATAAAAGTCAATTTTACATTTTTTTAATTATTTAATAAATACATCTCAGATATTTAGAATGTGTTTTGAAATAATCAGCTCTACTTTTTCTTATTGCCGTCAAATGAAGGAAATGATGTCCCAAAATATTGTGGGGACTAACGAAATATAGGGTCCTCGTATGATGGCATCATTAGGAATGGTGGTCTCGATTTTCCATGTTTTGATTATTCATAACATATAAGCAAATTAATAGGTTCTTTAATTCCTGTTTTGCTTTTCATATTTTTTATTTATATCTTAATTCCACGTAACTTCTGGTCATTGTCCTCGATACAATGTCAGCAGCACCACAATATAGATCGTTTCCGTGCACACGAATCCTTTTATTTACTTCACAAATATTCAATGGTTTAAACAGTAACGGGGCGAACAAATACGATTCATGCAAAGAAATACAAATATTGTAAAGTAATTATGACATAAAGGAAAAAATTGAAAAAGAAGGTCCATAAGCAACGTGAAGAATCCCGGTGGCATGCCTTGATTCAGAAACATGAAGCCTTGGAATTTTATGCAAGGGAACCACATATAAATTATCCATTTGCTGGCTTGCTGCTCGCAGTTATTAATAATTCATTATCTTATGCCCTGAAATGAAACAAAATAATAGTAATGATAAATAAATGATCGTAAAAGGTGCAAGTACAAATTATATAAAAAGAAGAAGAAGAACAAGAAGAAGAAGAGAAAATAACAGGTTTGCTTATAACATCGTATTTGTTACGTACTCTGTCTATATATTGACTTGTTTAGTAAACCTTAGGTGGTGGAGCAGAGTCGTAGTAATAAGGTGGTGGTGCTGAATTGTAGTAGTACGGAGGAGGAGATGAGGGTGAGAGTGTTGGAGGAGAATTGTAGTAATAAGGGGGTGGAGGTGAATTGTAGTAGTAAGGAGGTGGAGATGAGGGTGAGGGTGGAGGAGGAGACGTGTAGTAGTAAGGTGGTGGAGGTGATGGGGATGGAGGGGGTGGAGACTTGTAGATGTAAGGAGGTGGGGGTGACTTGTAGACATATGGAGGTGGAGGTGGGGACTTATAGATGTATGGGGGAGGTGGTGGGGACTTGTAAACATATGGGGGAGGAGGTGATGGTGATGGTGGCGGAGGAGACTTGTCAACATCAGGTGGAGGTGGAGGTGATTTGTAAACATATGGAGGAGGTGGGGGTGGTGACTTGTAAACATACGGAGGAGGTGGTGGTGACTTATAAACATACGGTGGAGGAGGGGACGGTGAAGGTGGTGGAGGGGACTTATAGACATAAGGTGGAGGAGGTGAGTCGTAGGCATATGGTGGAGGCGGTGACTTATAGTCATATGGAGGAGGTGATGGCGGCGATTTGTAGACATACGGCGGAGGAGGTGGTGAAGGATAAGTGGAAGGCTTGTAATCATCAGCAACTACATTAGTTGCTGCCAAACATAATGCCAAGGCATAGACTAGATGAGGCCAAATATTGGCCATCCTTGCTAATTCTAACTACTAGGTCAAAATCTCAGAACCTTTGAAACTTTTATGTCTTTGGGTTTGAGATTAAAGGATGAGTTGTGGATGCTTACAATTGAGAAGCATCCAGTTTATATAGAGAGATCTCCCAAGTTTTTTTACAATTTTTTAATAGAGCATGAAGCTTCCTTTTCTAATCAATTCAATTATTTTAAACCATGATGAGCTCACCTAGTACTCTACTTACGTAATAAATTTCTTGAAATGGTCAATATTTTTTAATTGTTTTTTAAAATATCACAAAAAATAACTTACTTCTTTTATAATTTGGTCTAAGAAGAGTCTGTATACTCAAATTTATTGTAGCACGCCTAAAAAACATTTACCAATTAAATTAACTAACATTTACTAACTTTTAAATAGTCAATTAATTTTCTTATATTATTAAAAACAATACAAAATTAATTTTAATTTCATATCCTCTCTCTCTCTCTCTCTCTCTCTCTCTCTTATAAATTTGAATGGGTATACAAAATTACTTATTACTCACAAGATATCAAACTTTACCTCTTGTTATTACTTGAAAAAATAAGCTTTAATTTAAACCAAATATTTTAAAAAAAAAGATCAATTTTATAACCACAAGAAGATTTAAAACCCACTTCAAGTGAATTCTCAAACAGTCAATTAATTAAATTATTGGAATTATAATTATCAATTAACAAAACAGATAAAAATTCAATCAAGAGTAATTAAATTGTAAGAATAGGTGATTTAGAATCGCCTTCAGCTAATATGTAAAATTCCGTTTGGAGGAGATACATCGATCCCATATTCAGCTAGACTTATCGAAGACGAATGAGTGTAAGAATTTTGTCTGTATACCCAAAAAAAAAAAATTGCTAGAACAGGTTAAGAATTGCAAGAAATTAAGAGTAGTTATGACTTACGAGTCTTATGACCTGGGGTAGTGAATTGGCTGCTGACATTAAAAGGAATATGTAGATTCATAGAATTTTAATTTCTTGTTAAAAATTACCCAAAACAACTATTCACTACAGTCCATCTTATTAATTTCCTGTAAAAAGACAATAAATTATAAAGACTAGTTAGCATTTCATTCTCCCCAATTCAGCTGCTTAGATGAAAAAACCAACTATATCGATGCAGTTTCCCTATCATTTTCAGATCACTGAATTTTCTCATACCTTTCCTGGTAATATCATTTAGAGATTTGGTTATTCAGTGTGAGTATCAAGCCTAATTGATCAGAACAAATATATCTCCCATCAAGGCATCACTACGTACAATATACTAAAGATAAATTTCACATATTAAAGTTGAAACTACTCGTGTTTGATTTAGAACATAAAACGTAAAACTTGAAACGAGTTATTCTAATAAAACTATAATGTAAATTAACTGATACAGTGCCAATATTGTAAGAGCAAGGAATTTATTTATTAATTACAAGAAATTAAAAAGAAATTTCTGTGAATGTTAACTTTGACATTTTACGTGTTTAGGTATGAAAACTAAGAATGCAGTTAAAGAATTAGCCTTCGTCAATTATGTATAAAATATATAAAATCATTTTAAAAGTGCTTTGTGAAGACTGAATGTGCATATAGTTTGGTGTGAATCAGTCGAAAACATATCTACGAATTTGTTGCTTCTCCATTGGAGGATAGAAATTAATGAAAACGAATAAATTTGACCTATTTGCAATTTTATTTTTTATCTGCTAGCAATTAATAACCAATGGGAATTTCATTTTCAGTGGAAAAGACCAAGTCCCGTATAGTGCAAATCATCATTTTCTTGGCCGGTGTCCAATAACCTGATTCTAGAACAAGCCGATTGGCCGACTTTCTTACACGAGTACAAATCTCTGATTTTTTATGTCATTCTATAAAAAAATAATCAATTAAACTAATTAGGACCCATTATCAATTCAAATATAATCAGCTAAATAATTTTTATGAACTTGAATCAACAAAATATATTCTATAATCTTAGCATTTGAAATCTGCTAGTTGTTTATTTAGAGGTAAGACTTGTTAATTCCTCTGACTAAGTATTCGTATTTTTTTTTTAAAATTGTTTACTTGATAAATTTATCTTTGCTCAACTACTAATAGGAAAGTGTACAAGTTTTAAATACCCTGGAAAAACCTTGGCCTTTCACATCAATGATTGAGCTAGGCAACCAATTCAAAGCAAATTGCTAGGTCGGAGAATAAGTCATTTGGCCGATCAATCAACAATAATTTTTCTTGATTTCAATCGTCTCTCCCCCATAAAATTTGACCTCCTACACGTATTGAAAGTAACGCATTTTTGTCCATATTCAACTTGGTATTATGTATCTCTTCTAACAAACTAATGTTAGGCTATCTTAGAATTTTGATAAACTGAAAATATGAAACCAAACTAATATTAGGTTATTTTGCAATTGTAAGAAAATGAAAATAGGAAACAGAACTAACGTTAGGCTATCTTTGAAATTAAGGTATTGTAATTTTAAACTCTGTTTGAATGTGGTTCTTTTAAAAGTAACTTTTAGTAGGAATTGTTATTTATTTTTTATTGTATTTAATGTCAAATAATTTTGCCACAACAGATATCAGTTAAAATATCTTAATCCATTATTGCTATAAGGCTAGAATGTTTTTGAGGCTATGGAGTCTAAATTGAAAAGGCACAACACTTAAAAAGACCAGAGTGTAAAAATGTCCATCATAATCACAAACCTTCCCGTAATAACTATTAATTAGACGAAGTTTTCTAACCAACAATTCAGAAATTCATAAATCGTTTGTTAAATTTTAGCTAATATGAAAAATGAAAAGTCCGTCCGTGAAATTAAAAACCTTTGTAATTAAATATAACTAGACATTCCCTTTAATATATACGTAAGTACATAAAAATTAAAAATTAATCACATGGTATCACTATTGAAATTGTATATTTGGCTCAAAATCTAAAATCCGAATGTTTTATATCATGAATTTTCTATGAATTTTGATGGTGAAAACATCATATCTATTATTTTTTTTTGTAATTGAAAATGAAGAACAACACTTGATAATTATTAACTCGATAACTTTACATGTTTCACTATAGAATTTTGTGTTTCAAAGAGATTAATTGCGTATATTTTTTAATTTATTTACCCTAATTTGGATTCTCACCGCTCTTACCAACTTTTACCAGATTTTGTTATCTGGGATTATTCTCTAGTCGGGGTATAATTTACCAGCCCCGCATGTCAGGTCTTTACAAATTAGAACTTAAAACACCAAAAATAATAATTGAAATTGAAATATATATATATATATATATTGAATTGATCTGCCTTCCGTCTAAAGGAATAATTCAGATAAAATCAATAACTTAACCCTCTTGACGCTTCAATAGGGTGACACTCCAGGAATTCGAACCTGCAAATTAAAATATATAACAACACTTCTATTTACTTTACAAAATTTAAAATTTAAAACAATGTACATAACAGTTCAACGGTAACATAAAACGTAAAAGTTGATAGATTGGAGTTAAACACAATTTAAAACATCAAACACAAAGTTTTAAATATGAAAAAAAAATGCAAAAATTAAAAATTTAGATATATATGACAATACATATTGTTAATGTATGAAATTTCTTAGCTAGGAAAACCCCAATAGCACCTAGGTTATTGTCTTCTCCACGTCAGTAAAATAATTTATCAATTTTCTCCTTGTTTTAATAAAAATGTCACAGTAGTGTCTTTCAATACCCTAAAATCACATAAAAAACTATAAGTAATGCTAACTTTCTGACATGTAAACTTTAATGCTTAAATTAGACTGAAATTTAAAGAAAAAGGAGGATATTTATTGTTGATTAATAATTTACAAGTTTAAACAAAATAAATGTGCTGACGTGGAGTATTGTTTCCAGCTGGATAAGAAGCTGCTGAGTTGGGAAGTTAGTTAAATAACTAACTTAGAGAATCTTGCAGGATCTTGGATTTTCTTGTTTTGGTTTAAAGAATCAAGATTATGAGCTGGAGAGGAGCATGGCATGTACAGCTGTGAATGTATAATTTTTCTGTATATAAAAAACAGGAGAATAGAATGAAAAAAAAAGGCACTAAAATATTTCTTTCAATGGTATTCATTCAAAATTGAGTTCATACTTTCTTACTTCTGTTTTTCCTGTGATTTTATTTTCTGGAATTCATTTTTCTTTCTTTCATCTTTAATTCTTTGATTCCTTGGTTGCTGGTTGTTTCAGCAGTATTGGTTCTTTGATTGTTAAGTTTCTGAAGTGTAGAATTACAGGTTGAGAGTGGATTGATTATTCTGTGTATTCTTGGTTACTTGTCTCGGAGGTTGAAGGTGAAGGTTCAGCATCTTCTGGTATTGTTGTTGTTCTTGTAGTTGCTGAATTCACAGGTACAACTCCACCACATCAGTAATCTCCCTATTCAAACCACCCATAAATTTTGCCATTGTGACATTAGGATCTTCTTCAATATTAACCTTAATCATGAGCATCTCTATCTCTTTGTGGTAATCCTCCACTGATTTTGCTCATTGATTAAGCTTGTGTAACTTCTGATGCAATTCCCTATAGTAATAAGAGGGAACAAATCGCTTCTTCATCACCCGCTTCATCTCATCCCAAGTCTCAATAGGGTA
>JAVXUL010039374.1:0-11083 GCA_035590515.1 Trichilia minutiflora
TTCTTGTCTTCAAAAATTGATGTTTATATATCTGCAATAAATTCTTCACAACGGTCCTTTTTACCTTCATTAATGGCGACATTTAATATCTCTGAACTAGCCGTTATAGACTTGATTTTTGCAAAGATATTGATACATGTCTTAGGGTATTAATACGTTTGAAGATTTTCAGCCTGAAGGTATCAATACTTTTTCCATTGTATCAGAACACTTTGACGTAAAAGAAATGAAACCCATCATGAAGGTGCTTGATCCTGACCTTAAGATATCGATACGTTTGTGAAGAGGTTTCGAAACATTTGAGCGCAGACCAAAGGTGTTGATACGTTTTTGTGAAGGGTTCTGGAACTCGAGCTTTGATTTTGAACTGTAATTAAAACGTATCGACACGTTTAAGTAACGTATCGATACATTGGTGTCTTGGTAAGCTTTTCTTGACGTTTTCTTCACTTTTTCTTACCTGTAAAAATATATACTCTTTCCAAAAGGATAAGTGACTTATATTTGTCCATTTAATAATTAAATTCATTCGAATCATCACGTATATGCATATTTGTTACTTGTTATTTATTTTGATATTATCAAAAACAATATAAATAAAAAGAGTACTTATATCATATAATTATTAAAAATAATTTTGAGATATTTTTAATTACTGTATAATGTATTGTTCAATAGATGATTACAATAGGAACTCTTTTTTAATTATGTTTCTGTTTCTTACATATTAAAAAATAAATATAAAGTTATTTACCTTGAATACTAGATGTAAATAATCTTCTTAAGTGACCTTAATTTTTGGAGTAAGATTACTACACAGTTTAAGAAAAGCAATTATTCCAAATCTTTCCTCTGATCAAATGATATGACATTTAATAAATAACAGTGAGTAATGCCATAAATTCTTTTGAAAGCTGTAAAAATTTATTATTTAATTTTAAATAAAATGAAGGATGATTTATTTCTGGATGCCTATTTAATATTTTCTCGTTCTTGCCACTTGCTTTTCACCATCTTATATGAAAGAAAGTATGACATGTTAATTGAGTTTCAACCATCATTCAGAATCCTCATTATTATAGCACTTATGATTTGTACTAGAGAGAGCACATGAACCTGGAAGATGTTCTCTCTGGCTGCATACATGCTCCATTCGTAATGTTGAAGAAAATAATCATTGTTGAGGAATAAATTCTCAACTAACCAGCAGCTTCAAACTTACGATCACCAGGATTCGACCGACTGTTTCTGCAATAAAACAGAAAATTACACAGAACATATATAGAAAACAATTAATATTTTTTAATGCAGGAATTAATTGTCTTAGTGGATTCGTATTAACCTAAAAAACCCTAGTTAAGTTCTTCATTGAGTTATCAAATATGCAAACCTAACACAAAAGAGAGAATTGGTGTATCAAACATTAAACATATGAAACAAGAAACCAAAATCTTCCTCAGCAATTCAATCAATTTTAGGTAAAGAAATTATAATTAAGGGGAGAAAGCTGCAATTTAGTATAAAGAAGAAATTATACCAGGTAGCAAGTAAATAAACATAGTTTCGATCACTACAGTTATTATTCAAAACCTCATCAATAGTTTTCTTTTGGGGCGTATTCTTTTCATATGCTTGATTAACCCATGAGACCAAGAGACCACAGTTTCAAATATAGTCATCGATTGCGAAAGCAGCAGCATCAGGATTCACAAGCCCGGCATCATATATATATACACGTTTGGTGTGAATCTGGATGATGTTGCATCCGCAAACAACAACTTAATTTCGATCAGGGGTGCTTGTCTGGGTTGAGGACCTAATGGATACAAAACCCTAATACACAAAGAAAATTCTAATCCTTCTATTAGATCTAAAGCAGACCTGTGATGTCGATTATAGACTACTAAAGGATCGTGGACAAAATAAAAAAATCCAGTAAAGAACGAGGGAAAAATAAAAGACGAAATCAACAGATCATGGAAGAAGAGGATGAGGGATTAGGATTGTTTGAAGCAGATAGTCAGCGAAACAAAGGGGAACAAGAAAAGCAGCTTGTAGAGAAAAAGCACAGTGCGAAAAAAAATGAGCCACTTGAGACAGTGCTCGTAGAGCTCATGATCAAGTAGTCGAAGATTCTGTGTGAGTGCGAGTGAGCGAGAAAAGAGAAACCGTATATTTATGTGTATATACCAAGAGAGTTAGTCATTTATTTGAACTGGGGGCTTGCTTACATGATCCTATATAAGTTGTCATACGTGGCCCAATAAAATCACGCCCTATCATCGCCCTTCCCAAATATTTCTAGAGTAAACAGATAAAAAGTTTAAATATTCTTTGACCACTCTCTTTCTTTCAAAGTTCTAATGTTAAGAGAACGTTGCAATGTAATCCAAGGTTTAGATAAAAAAAATTACAAATACATATATATATATATATATATATATATATATATATAAAAAGAGGATTGGACGTGTGAAATTTAAATTTTAAAAGATAGGCTTTATGTGAGACTGCTTTAAAAATTGAAATGGGTTGTAAAAATTGACAAGCTTTTTTATTATAGACTGGTGATTGTTAATTAATGAAAAAATAATACATATATTTTTTTTTTTAATCAAGCCTCAAGGTAGGCATATAACATTAAAGAAAAAAGAAAATAAGAGGGAAAAAAATTACATGAATCTGTAATTGGGAAAACCACAATTATTCAAAAAGAGAAACTCCCTAACACCCGAAGGAGGACAAGGAAACCGAGTTAAAATGGACAAGATAGTCCTAATTGGCTAAAGCATCAGCTACTTTATTCCCTTTCTTGTAAATAAGAGAACAACGAAAATGCCTGCGGGAAATGGATACGAAGAATACACAACAAACAAGAGATCGCAGCCTTAGAGTTACTCTACACAACAAACAAGAGATCGCAGCCTTAGAGTCACTCTCTAACCAATCCGAAATCCAGACATAAGAGCAAGCTAGGTGAATAGCCAAAATAATACCCATCAGCTCTGCAAAGAAAGAAGTCTGAACTCCAAGCCAAACCAAAAATACCCCCAAATAGCCCCCCGAGTGATCTCTAAAAACAGCCCCACAAGCTGCAACACCAGGATTCTTTCTAGATAAACCATCGTAATTGATTTTAATGAATGAAAAAATAGGCGCTTCCCAAATGACCGGAATGATCTAAGGAGCTTGAAAATGATTGTCTGGAACTCCCAGTACCTGAAGAATAGAAAGATTCTTCAGTGCCCATTTATCCAAAAAAATGTACATTAATTATGAATTATTTTATATTATATAATAAAGAAAAAATATATTAATGTGAGACTATATTTAAAAAATAATTTAAAATTTAAAGAAATAAGGAAAACAAAACTAAATCACAATGATTCTCAGTTAAAAGATCAACTATACTAAATAAGTATACCAGAATAAATTAGGATATGTTGAGTATTGTAAAGTTCTTATTTTTAAGTCATAATTATCATAGGCTAAATATTAATGTAAAAATAAGTGGACTCTATTAAAATTTAGCGTTATTAAACGCTTTTTTTTAAACTTAATTTGCTTTCTTACAATATCTAATGGATCCTTGATTTACAGGTACTTAAGCATAATTTGAATATTTAACTCGAGGAATTTTTTTTTGTAAAATAGAATATAATTCATCTTATTTTATTAACTATAGCTTAATTTTTTCTTGCATATGTGAGACAAGGGTGGGAAGCAAATTACACAGATGATAACGACAACCACATGATTGATCGATTTACCAAGTTGGCTATATACGGAATAAGATCAAAATGAAAGATCGTGAGATAATACCACGCCTGTGGATTCGAGCCAACATATTGCTGAAGAAAATCTTTAAGAAGTAGAAATTAAAAATAAATGCAAAATGAATAATTATATATAAATAAATAAAAAGCAGATTCCTTGCGTATGTAAAGATATAAAATCTGATGAGTGTGTCTTCAATTTTATGTACATGGTGGGGTTTATGTATATAAATGATTGAAGATTGAAGTTTAAAGAGATTTTGACAATCGTCCTTCCTGTACCTGCTGTTTCCTCCACAAGAAAGGAAACTGTAATGGCTTCGGTGCAAATGAGTAAGTTCAGATTCAGCATGGTAAAATTTAAATTAACACAACAAAAATATCTAAAATTTATATTCTTACTTTACTTCCTTTTCTATCATTAAGTAAAGATCTATGAGAATTAATAAGTATCACATCTCACATGTTAAAATTTACCTTTTTAAATATTTAATATTGAGTTGACGTTATCTAAAAATTTCATATTTTTATGACAAACTCATATTTATTTGTCTTTTATTTAATTTATTCTAATTTTTAGTATTTTATTGTCTAATAAAATCACCTAAAAGGTATAGTAAATCCTAGTTCGTGTCATTCATCTTATTATCGATATATGAGAAGAAATGGATCATTTAAAAGAAAATTTTCATTTAATTTCTATCTACAACAATTTTCTAGTTGAGAATTCCTTTATCTCACTTACGCTGCATCTTTTTAGCTTTTCAAGGATCAATTTTTGTCAAAGATTTATTATGATACTAGAATGATCCACTTAAATTGTGAAAGATAGTTTAAAGGTACATTTAATGTTCAGGTGTTGTCGTCACACAGTTTTGGTTCATAACTAAAAGTTAAATTATTAAATGTTAGTTAAAATATAAATAAATATTATTAAAAATTGGTGTTATCAAATACCATTTACAATTTTATATTCAAAGTTAAATACAAGTCAATTATATCAAACATATTTTAAAAAAAAATCAAAATATGAGTATCTCGAGAGTTTTAATACGTGCACATTGCCTATTGGTAAAAATGATTTATGTGAAAGCATTATTGTGCAAAATATTCACATTATCTTCCTCAAACTTCAGTGAGTAAGCAATGGTTGATCTAATTATTTATTGTTGTATATTTTCTATTGTAAATGATCTGTTGTTGGTTATCTATAAGTACTTAAATGGAATTCTTGCCTCAAAAATTTTAAATTTTTGAGTCAAATAATAATCTAACATAGCAAATAGCTTCTTATACTGTTTTATTTCAATAATCAAACATCACAAATACTTTCTTATATTTTTTTATATATATTTACGTCTTTTTAATTCTTACAAATAATTTGCTAGCTAATGTGGATTCATGATTCTTAAACAATAACTGCCTAATATGCAGCTTAAAAAAGAGGGATAAGGAGTGTTTAAGTGAATTAATTTTCCAAGAGGACAAGGAGAACTTATTGAAAGAATAATTTTACAAAATCAATGTATTATAGAAATTTCAGCTTTTAAAAGATCTATATTAAGGAATGTTAGACTTTTTTGTGAATTTACATTAATTGTTACTCTAATTTTGTTAAAACAAACTAATGACATAATTATTGAATAAATGGATTCAATTCTATGATTTAAAAGAAATTGTACTTGACATCTTTAATAGGATAATTTAACAGTTAGTATATATTTGAGTCATGCAAAAATCTTTAATAAAGAAGCTTAGAAAAGATCAATTAAAGTTAGACTAAGTCCCTTCTCTAAATCTACATATAAAAGAAATATAAAAGGCATTATAAACCCTAGAAAAAAGTTTTTGCCTTTGTCTCGTTGAAGAGACTGTTACGTACGTAGAGAATAGTGAGAAAAACCTAACCTTTGAAATACTGCGTCAATGACCAAAATATGTATACATTCCTTACTTGTATTCTATAATCATATATGCACGATCTAGGCAATAGAAAGAATTTTAATTTTACATTTGGTATCAAAATCAAGGCATATATGATTTAGAATCAATTATAGATTCTTGAATGAAATTTACCTTGTACAATCGTATTAATTCATAACTATATTTTATGTTGATTTTATTGTAATATGCGATTGAAAAGTTAGGGATTTTGTTGCTCGCATTACAATCTCAAATTAATATATTGTATGTTATTTAATTCGTAGTCTATACAAAGATATCATGATTTAAAGATTCGAGTTTTATAAGCCTTAATTTTTTGCATCTAAAATTCTTCGTATTTTTTTATATTATTTTTCAATGATTCTTCGTGTGATTAAATATGGGTCTTATTCCTCTCTTTACAATCTTTATATTGATATATTATCTGTAGTATGATGTTTTGTACATCGAGAGAAATTTGAGTTTGAAATTTCTAGGATTATTTTTGAGTCCGAAAATCAATTCTTAAATTTAGACATTTTTACATCAGTTTATAAGGAAAATAAGGCCATAATAAGCTTCAAGACATTTGAAAACATAGGAATAAAGTTTTGAATCATCGTAATCAGTTGAAAAATAAAGATTTTAGAGTAAAAATAAAAAGGGTCAAAATGGATAAAAAATAGATCATGACGACCCAAATTATAAGAAATTGAGTCGGGTCCAACCCGAACAGAAGAAGAAAGGGCACGTGCATTACACACGCAATGGTGCATGTGATGCATGCGCAAGGGCCTACATTATGGAGCATGAAGTACACCCACAAGACACGTGATATGTTATGAATACATAAAAGTATACGTGCACTAAGGTTGAAATTCATCATATTACACTTCAATATGGTGTAATAAATTCATCATATTACCTCCACACTATCATTTAACCATTGTAGCCTATATAGATTAGGGTGTTTGTCACCTTTTAGCCCTAATTTCTCAACTAAAGTAATACTAGCTACATTAGTACAACTACCTTCATCAATGATTAAGCTACACACCTTGCCACCAACCAAACACCTAGTATGAAAGATGTTATCCCTTTATTCTAAGCTATCCTCCTTCACCTGCATGTTCAATGCACGCCTAGCAACAAGAGATTCACCATGAACAGTATACTCAATATTTTCATCTACATCATAACAATCTTCTAAAGGTAACATTCTATCACTATCATTAGTCTCATCTTTATTTTAGACTTAGATACAATTTCACCACCTCTAATTACTATAGTTCTTTTGTTTGGGCAATCATATACATAATGTCCCAATCCTTGACATTTAAAGCACTTAATACTTTATACCTAGAAGTGGTAGTAGAAGATGATGAATTAGAAGTACATTTTTTAATGGTAGACTTTTGATCCTTATTTTTTGATGTATCCAGCCCATTTTCTTTGAAATCAGCTCCTCTATTCTTTTTTTTGTCATCAAATTTAGACCATCTTAAACCCTATATTAAGTTGGAATTCGAAAAAGTCATGGTTGTCCTCTTTTGTTTTCGTTGCTTCTCTACCTTTATATTCATGTTAACCAAATCATCCATCTCTATATAATGGGCAACTCCACCACATCAGCAATCTCTCTATTCAAACCTCTCATAAATCTTGCCATTATGACATCAGGATCTTCTTCAATATTAGCCTTAATCATGAGCATCTCTATCTCTTTGTGGTAATCCTCCACTGATTTTGCTTCTTGATAAAGCTTGTGTAACCTCCGGTACAATTCTCTATAGTAATAAGTGGGAACAAATCGCTTCTTCATGACCCACTTCATCTCATCCCAAGTCTCAATAATGTACTTACCATTCCTCCTTCTAGACTTTAATAACTCATCCCACCAAATTAAGGTATAATCTGAAAATTCAACTGCTGCCAAACTAACCTTCTTTCCTTCTGAATAATTAAGGCAAACAGAGATCATTTCTACCTTCCTCTCCCACTCTAGGTAAGTTTCAGCATCATTCCTACCCTTAAACTATGGTATTCTCATCTTGATAGCATTAAGATTGCTATCTTGTCTCCCCCTATTTTCATTCCTCACATCAGCCCTCCTATTTCTAGCTGAACCAACCTCATCAAACTCCTCTTCAACCCACTCTTGATTAAAATCATTTTATTGTCTATTTTTCTCTCCCATACGCCTACTATTCTCTGATATATTCTGAGTCACTTCTTTCTTTCACTCATCCATCTCATTAAACCTACTATTCAACTTTTGAAATTGACTAGTAAACACTCTGTACATAATTTTCATATTAGGTATCATGGTATCTTCATCATCATAATGGACAATCTCTTTACCTTCCCTCCTTGTCATATTATCAGACATTGATATAGCCTGTTGTAAAAATTAGTAGAAAACAACTTCACAAAATCACTCCTTTACGTGTTTCACTCAACAAGTTGTGATCACTCGTGTTTACACTTAATTCTAGCTTTTATTCTCTTATGTGTTCATTTTTCAATACCTTTTACCCCTCTAAATTACTTCTATTTGTTGCATTTCGAAAACCAAATCGATCAACCAAAGATAATTTACAACAGCGTTTAAAAGAAAAATAATGAAACTACTAGATAAGAAAAGATAAGCTCAATTCTATATGTAATTTATGTGATCAGCAAAGAGATGAATGGGTAACATACAAATAAGAATGTGTGTTTGGTGATTTTTTTTTAAATAAAGCAACAAGAATGCAAATGTCACCTTATCAATATAATTAGATGCAAAATAAGGCTAACAATAAAGGAAAACACAAATTTCATCACTGTTCACATTTTGTTACAGTTCATATTATACTGTTTATTATCACTGTTCACGTTGGTATTGTTCACGTTCATCACTGTTCACATCTTTTTTTTTAATATATCAAGATGATTCTAATGTGAGACAAACGGATTTGAAGAGAAATTATCACAAAATTTCATAATCGTGAAAATTGCTTACACTTGCAAAAGGATGACAAAAACAAAATTGGATAAACGTACGAACTCAATGCGGCTAGTATAAAAAATATGAACTGAAATTAATAAAAGTGATAACAAGATAAATAGAAATTTATCTTGAGTAGGCTCTGATACCAAATGATGCGAAACCCTAAATTTATAAAGAAACCGAAATCCCGACACACGTTTTGATTCAAAGAATAACACAAGATCAAAATCCTTTCTATTAGACCCCTAAGAAATTAGTTCTTAGAAACACAAATAATTGGGATAAAGAAAATAAAATTAGGAATTGAATTCAAACACAAGCTGGAATTAACTTTATGTGATTTAATCCAATTTCTTGATACAACAAATGAAGAAATCACACCTCACTTGCACCACAACATATGGTTATTTAAGAACAATTGAAGAAATTTTTGTTTTTCTAATATACCGTCCCCTTACACATTTTTAAGGAGTTTATATATGACTCCTTTAAAATAAAATCCTAGAAGACTAAAGGGGCATGTTTATTTGAACTTAATTAAATAATACAAGAAAAAGATTTAAATTGACATTTGACAAACAAGGCCCTTACTTTATTAAAACAACTAATCTAATACTGGAAATCAAGTCAGGCCCTTTCCTCCTTGGATATGGCTATACTCATAAACTTATTCAAATGGGCTTCTTGAATATTTCTTTAATTACCGTACACCAAACACAAGTGTATAGACTACTCATTGATGTTCCTTGGCTCCATTGACTTGTTCTTTTCTTCCTTGGCCATTTCTTCATGCATTTTTTCAATGTAAACTTTAGCCAATTTTGCAAAACTAGCTTGTAGCTTTCTTGCTTTTGATCGTGTGACTAGACCTTCTGGCATACACACATCTCTATTGTCATAATATTCATCTTGTCCTCCTTGATCCTATTAGTATATGCCCTAAAAATCATTCGTGTTGTCGATTTCAGGGCTAATGATCTTATATAAATATTAGACTATGAATAAAAGAATTGTTCTTTATTCACATATATTAGCTGTTTTCTTTATATTGACATGCTCATATATAAAGAATGTATGTAAATTATCCAGATATTTTCGTTTAATCGTTAAATGAAATTATCAAATTGTTCTTTATGTATGTGATATAGATTGGGCAACTATATCATTTAGTAAGTATACTAGTTACCACCTAATGATATCATATGATGATATATATCGGTTGACAATATGGGTATTGTCATAATTGTATTAGTATAGATATATAATTGGTGAACTATTTATCAAGCAGGGCTATATATTGATAAATCACGTGGTATGCATGTAGTTAATGATTTGTCCATAGATTATAATAGTGTACGATATAATCCTTAGACCTGAGACATTTAGAATCGGACTCTGTATAGATGGGTATATTTCTTATGGTGTGTAGGGCTAATCATACCTTGTACAAGAAACCGATTTGGGTATACTTTGTTCATATAGGTGTTTGATTGATAGCCAAGATGGGATCCGTTGACTCAACACTATAGACTGAGAGTTTTTGTTAACTCTGTCCAAATTGAGTTCCTAAACGAATGTCGATATAATGTATAGATTTTAAGTCTTTGACCAGAGCAATCATGACATATGATCGACGATTTATATAGACATCGAGATTAGGGTTTTGGCGGGATATGACAACGAAGGGATATTATCCACATGTTACATGAAATCATTGGAGGTTTGATAAAGACACTTCTTCATCGTGACTTAGGGACTATGGTGCGTAACTAGACACTAACCATAGTCGATGGGTATCAAAATATTCAAGATCGAATTATTCAAAGTCAAAGTGTTCGATATTTAACTCACGGTTGAGTCACAGTGAATCTTCATGGTCCACCCAATCCCTAAGAATTTCCATAAAGGAGGAGAAGATAAAATATTATTGAGAGAGGGTTAGCGATCTCATGATAACTAGAAAGGCTATAATAAATACGTATAATCGTTATATGTATTTATTATTCTTTAAAGTATTAAAGAAGTGATATATTGATGTCACAAAGTAAGTTAATGTAAGTTACATGATCCAAAATGATAATATTGATTATCAAATATGTTAGAATGTGATTCTAAGGTGAAATGATGAAAATTAGATTAAATTGTTAATTTAGTGCAAAATGATCATTTTGTCCGTGTGTGATATAAATGTGTAATTTATTGTAAATTACTTATTCAAATTTGATATGATTTTAATAGAAAATGGTAAATTTTAAATTAAAGTGTTTAATTTAAAAGAAAATTACCATTTTACCCTTAAGTATAAATGTTGATCAAGGGCATTATGGTAAATGTACCATAATTTTAGATTTATGAAAATTTCAAATATATATTAATATGTCTAAATATGAAA
>JAVXUL010039385.1:0-11083 GCA_035590515.1 Trichilia minutiflora
TAAAATATTCATTATTTAATTTATTTAACCATTAAATAAATCAAATAACTAATATATATACATACATTTAACATTTATATATATATATATATATATATATATATATCACATACACAGACATGTTGGCTAGGTCCATTACACAAAATTTTATTAATTATATAAAACACAAACTATTTTGTATTTAAATTTAATTAAAAATTATTTCAGACAAAGTTAATGTGTTATTTTTATAAAAACATGTTAACAAGTGATCAATATCACTCAAAACATGAGTCGGGATGTGTCTAAAGTTTGAAAATATGAAAAAGTATTGAAAAAGATTTTGCGACAGAAAGCAAAACATGTGGCACGTAGGGGTAACAAGCGGTGCACGATAGTATGCAACGTGAAGCACACGCACCTACACAGGAAGGCGTCACGCACACGTCTGCTAGCAAGCTGACGGACGCGTGCAGCGACAAAAAAACAAAGGCTATGATTTTCCCAAAAAATTTTCCTGTATTTCTAAATATTTTCAAACCAAAACCAAGTCTCAAAACACTTCATAACACATCCAAATACTTGCTAAAATTCCCCAAACACATCAACAACCCCATTTGGTACAAAAAAACACTTCAACAAGTCAAGTGTGCATTAATGTGTATCCACAACACCTAATTGAGTTCCAAACTCAATTTTTTTAATTTTTACCAACTCAACCATCATTCTTAAGATTTCATTATCCTATAATATATCTTAAAAACAACATGGAAGTGGTAGAAACAAAGATGGAACCAAGCTTCCCCAAATGGCATCCATTTGTGTATACACCGAAACACCTAGCATATAATCAAGCCAAACTTGAACCTAACATGCTCTGATACCACTTGAAGGTTCTATGGCCTAAATTATACTTAAATTATAAGTTTTTGAGCAAGAAACCCTAGACTAAGAACATGAAAATGAATGGTTTTTAAGCTTGATTACCTTAAGGCTTTATCTTGCCTACTTTTGTGCTTTCAAACTTGACGAAGATGAGGATCAAAACTATGAGTCCCTCTTCATTTTACACCCATCCCTTGCTTCCTCCATGATCGTTCAAAATTTCGTGAGAGAGAAAAGCCATTTTTGCATCATTTTTATTAATAAAAATGAAAATAGAAAATATCTTATATATTTTCTTTTTCTTTTTCATTTATTTTATTTATTATTTATCTAATAAATATATTAAATATATGAAAATGATGTGATACAAATACTCTCATGTTAGATGTGTGCAACCACACACTTCTACCAATTGAAATTAAACACAAAATCAAAATATAAACCAATAATTTATTTAATGATCAAATTAATTAATATAATGGATTAAATAAAAGCCATAATTATGATACAATTATCATAATGCCCTTAGTCACATTTACACCTAAGGGTAAAATAGTTTTTCTATCTAAATTAAACACTTTAATTTAGATTTTATCATTTTATATTAAAATCATATTCTAATATATTTGATAATCAAAATTATTAAATTTAAATATGTAATTTACAATAAATTACACCATGTATCACATTAGGGATAAAATTATCATTTTGCACTAAAAAAAACTATTTCATTTAATTTTCTCCATTTTACCTTAAAATCATATTTTTAACATATTTGATAATCATTATTATCAAGTCTGGCAAGTAATTTACATTAAATTATCTTATGATATCAACATATCGTCTCTTTAACACTTTAAAGAGTCGTTGATACGTATAACCATTATACGTATCGATTTCGGTTTATTTTTATATTATCATGAGGGTACTAGTTCTCTTTCGATAATATTTTAATCCCTCTCTCGTGTGAAAAAGCGTTAGAGGATCTTGGTGGACTATGAAAGTTCACTATGACTCAACCGTGAACTTATGCTGAACATTTCAGTTATAAACATTTCGGTTGCTCATCGACTATGGTTAGTATCTAGCAATGCACCATAGTTCCTAAGTCACGATGAAGACATATCTTCATCAAACCTTGCCTTGATTGCACGTATTGTGTGAGTAATATCTTTCCGTCATCATATCCCGATCGAGGTAGGGTTCATAGATTATCAAAACCCAAACCTTAATCCATCTTTGAATCATCACTCATATGTCATTATTATTTTGCGATGGCCATTATCTTATAATCAAGACATGATATCAACATTCGATTAAGAACTCAACTCGGATAGAGGCAACGGTAATTCTTAGTCCAATATATCGAGCCAACTGATCCCATCTTGACTATCAACTGAACATTTATATGAACAAAGCATATCCAAATCGACTTCTTGTATAAGGCATGATTAGCCTTTACTTATATACTATATGAAATACACCCATCCATATAGAGTTCGATTGCAGACGCCTCAGGTCAAAGGATTGATGGCCCTAAAATATTTTTGATGATAATATAAAATGTAGAAATTTATGACATATTATTTTTGACAATGGATATAACATGTTTTTTTGTTTTTGATGATGTCAAAATTAATAACGAATTTGAATTATGCACGTGATGATGATTATACAAATATATATAATTCACTTGCTCTTGGAAAGGTAAAATATGTTTTTCAGGTGATAAATGAAGTCAAAAGTGTTAAGAAAGCTTTCTAAAGCTTAAACGTATCGATACGTTACTTAAACGTATCAACACATTTAAGCTACTATACTGATTCTGAGCCCGAGTATCGAAACCTTACTTCAAAGGTACCGATACCTTCACGCTGCACAACAAACGTATTGATACCCCTGTTAAACGTATCAATACGATGGAAGTGAATAGGTGCTTGTTCATGCAAAAAGGTTTCGGTACCCTGATAATTCAATCAAATGTATCGATACCTTTAGAAGGAATTTCAAATGTACCGATACCTTGAAGCCTACATCAACACGTTCATAATGGACATAATCATTTTTACATGAAAATGTATCGATATCATAGTTAAATATTTCGATACGCTTAAGCTCTATAACTCAAACATATCAATACCCTCACAAAAATTAGGACTGTAGTGGCTAGTTCAAAAGCATTTATTACCGTCATTAATGCCCATGATAAAACTGTTAGAAGTAAATTTATTGCAGATATATATTCAACAAAATTTGAAGATAGCATGATTGTTGAAGCGCATTAAGAACATGATCATTATAACAAGAAAACATTCCTTTGAAATTTATTTTTATTCTCTCTAAAAATTTCTTGTACTTATTCTAGTAAGAGAAAGTGTGTGCACATTAAAATATCTACTCTTTTAGAGAGTTTTGATTTTTACTTTTTTTAATCATTTTCAGATAAAATTTGGGTTTCTCTTCACCCGTAAAAAGAACGATTTATACTAGATTTCACTTCACCCGATTAAAAAGAAAGTTGTAATTGTGGTTGCCCTTCACCCGTTCAAAGAAGGAGTTGTATTTAGGGTTTCTCTTAACCCGTAAAAACAAAGACATAATGATCCTCAATATGAGTGGAATCAACCGAGAAGAGTGGACATAAACTTATAGTCGAACCACTATAAAAATCGTGTACTGAATTTCTATTTTATTCTCTCTTTGCATTCATAACACCTATACTTTAAATTTTATTTTAAAATTTCTTTTATATCTAATTCACCCCCCTCTTGAATTTTGCTATCTAGGACTTCAAGGATTACGTCGTATACTATTACAATCTATCAATAAATCATTAACTACATGTTTACCATGTGATTCATCGATATTCAATCCTGTTTGATAAATAGTTCACCAACTTTGAATCCACACTAATGCTTTTATAATAATACACATATTATCAGCCTACATATATTATCATATAATATCATTAAGTGGTATCTAGTATGTCTACTATATGATATAGTTACCCAATCAACACCACATATGTAGGGAATAATTTGATAATTTATTTAATAATTAAATAAAATTATCCAGATAATTTACATACATTCTTCATTCATTTGCATGAAAAATAAAAGAGCAGCTAACGTATATAAATAAAGAACTACTTCTTTCGTTAATATATAAAATGTTTATACAAGATCATAAGCCCTGAAACCAATAACATGAATGGTTTCTAGGGCATACACTAACAATAATATGGTCTCAAATTACAATGAAGTAAAAAGTTTTAATAATGAACTTGTTCGTCATCAATTACTATGTAATTCAATCCTTCTGTCACACATTGCTTTGATCGAATTAAGGATATGCTATTATCATTAAATCCTTATAAATTCGATACTATGTATAATAAATAATAGATTATGACTCTATTGTGTATCACTATTGAGAATACACTTCTCAATCATACATAATATATTACCCAAGCTTAGGATTTTATGAGTCAGATCTAAATTATTGACATAGAGCATTCTACCTCAAACACTAAAATTGAATGGTTCTTTCTCAAACATTCACAAAGCTCCATGAATGTCTCATCATACCTAATGACTACATATTATCAGTCTTAGCATAGACTTACCCCAAGTAGTATTAAAGTATGAAAATTCACTTATAAGGTAACTATAATATTGTAAAGTCTAAGGATCAGTTATATAAATGATACGATAAATATCCAATTGACAAAGTGTAATTAAAATTTGGATAATTCAATCTATTCAGTGAACTCATACTCAATCAATGAGTACCTATACACTTCCTTTAGTATCTTCATACAAGTAATCTATAAGATCACTTATCCTCTATCACATAAAGAAAGGATAGTGTATACTATTCTTTTCAGTATTATGAAGGCCCCACTTTATAGTTTTATGACTAAGAATATTTAAGAATGACACTATCAACACACAGTCTCATAAATATAAACTCATCATACTAGTGTGTATTATATATATTCTATGGGCTTTACCATGGCATATAAATTAAACATACATATACTATGATAAACCATAATATATTTAGAAAATACACATTTAATTAATCAAAATATTTACAAGAGATTTTCAAAGTCACTATCACAGATCACGTCATGATTGGCTTTTAGGGCATATATCTCTTTCACGTACTCGTGTTCAAAGTAATCTTTTAACCTAAGACATCATAATTATTATTTGATAGAAATATACATTGGTGGTGGTGATTTGAAGCCTCTACAACACATTTCCTATCAGATCAATGGTGTGCCCCCATCCTCTCTTAAATACAGTCACCCTATGGCTCTTTGGGCCTGTCACCCTGCCACCCTAACCTATCAAATCACTCTCTCTTCTATAAAAACACCATCCCCTCCCCCCAAAAAAACTATGTGTGACTTGATCCCCCTTTACTGGAGAGAAGAAGAAGAAGAACAAGCAGAGAGAGAACACTAGGAAGAATGAGAAAAGAGAGAAGAAAGGGGGTATGTAGGCAGCTTGGGAATCACTCAAGTCCAGCCACAAACACAAATACCAAGCAGCCATTCCTCAACCATGGGCTATTCCTTGTTTGTTGCAAGAAATTCGTCAGAGATTTTTGTTATTGGGTGCACGAAAGTCGTCGGACATTTTTTGCACAAACAGTTGGTGTCGTCTGTGCGAACTGAACGAAAAGCCATTGAAGTGTCACTTCCAGGATCACTCTCTGCTCTCAGGTGATCCCCTTGCACCTAGGGGATCACTCCCGTCTCATCCTTGGGAAGCCCTCTCATCTTTGAGAGCCATCTCATTCCTGGGAAGCCCTTTCATCCTTGAGAGCCGTCTTATTCCTAGGAAGCCCTTTCATCCTTGAGAGCCGTCTCATCCCTATAAAATTGTCTCATCTTTGGGAAGCCCTCTCATCCCTGAGAGCCGTCTTATCCTTGGGAACCACTATCTCATCCCTGGGAAGCCCTCTCATCCCTGGAAAATCGTCTTATCCCTGGGAAGCCCTCTCATCCTTGAAAGCCGTCTCATCTCTGGAAAATTGTATCATCCCTGGGAACCACCCTCTCATCCCTAAAAACCACCGTCTTATCCCTGGGAATCCCTCTCATCCTTGAGAGCCGCCTCATCCCTGAGAAATTGTCTCATCCCCGGGGAGCCCTCTTATCCTTGAGAGCTGTCTCATCCCTAGGAAATCATCTTATCCCTGGGAAACCCTCTCATCCTTGAGAGTTGTCTCATCCCTGAGAAATCATCTCATCCCTGGGAAGCCCTCTCATCCCTGAGAAGTCCTCTCATCCTTAAAAGCCATTTCATCCCTCAAAAGCCCTTTCATGCTTGAGAGCCGTCTTATCCCTAAGAAATCATCTCATCCCTGGGAAGCGCTCTCATCCCTAAGAACAGTCTTATCCCTGGGAAGCCCTCTCATCCCTGAGAGCATTCTTATCCCTTGGAACCACCGTCTCATCCCTGGGGAACCCTCTCATCCTTAAGAGTTGTATCATCTCTGGAAATCCCTCTCATCCTTGACAGCCGCCTTATCCCTTGTAAATCATCCCATCCCTGGGAAGCCCTGTCATCCCTGGAAAGTCCTCTCATCCTTAAGAGCCGTCTCATCTCTAGGAAGCCCTCTCATCCTTGAGAGCCATCTTATCCCTAAGAAATGGCCTCATCCCTGAGAAGCCCTCTCATTCTTAAGAGCCATCTCATCCCTGGGAAGCCCTCTCATCCTTGACAGCCGTCTTATCCCTGGGAAATCATCTCATCCCTGGGAAGCCCTCTCATCCTTGGGAAGTTCTCTCATCCCTGGGAAGTCCTCTCATCCTTAATAGCTGTCTCATCTCTGGGAATCCCTCTCATCCTTGAGAGCCGTCTTATCCATAAGAAATGGCCTCATCCCTGAGAATCCCTCTCGTCCTTGAAAGTCGTCTCATCCTTGGGAAATCATTTCATCCCTGGGAAGCCCTTTCATCCTCGAGAGCCATCTTATCCCTGAGAAATCATCTCATCCTTAAGAGCCGTCTCATCCTTGGGAAGCCCTCTCATCCTTGAGAGCCATCTCATCCCTGGGAAATCTTCTCATCCCTAAGGAGACCTCTCATTCTTGAGAGTCGTCTCATCCCTGGGAAGCCCTCTCATCCTTGAGAGCCATCTCATCCTTAAGAAGTCCTCTCATTCTTAAGAGCCCTCTCATCCTTGGGAAGCCCTCTCATCCTTAAAAGCCATCTCATCCCTGGGAAGCCCTCTCATCCCTGAGAACAATCTCATCCCTGGGAACCACTGCCTCATCCCTGGAAAGCCATCTCATCCCTAGAAAATCATCTCATTCTTGAGGAGCCCTCTCATCCTTAAGAGTCATCTTATCCCTGAAGAATTGTCTCGTCCCTGAGAAGCCCTCTCATTCCTGAGAGCTGTCTCATCCCTGGGAAGCCCTCTCATCCTTGAGAGCTATCTCATCCCTAGGGAACCCTCTCATCCTTGAAAGTCGTCTCATCCATGGGAAATCGTTTCATCCTTGGGAAGCCCTCTCATCCCCGAGAGCCGTCTCATCCCTGGAAAATCATCTCATCTCTGGGAAGCCCTCTCATCCCTGGGAAACCGTCTCATCCCTAAGGAGCCCTCTCATCCTTGAAAGTCGTCTCATCCCTGGGGACATTTTGCCTCATCCTTGGGGCCATTTCATCTCATCCTTGAGGCCATTTCATCTCATTCCTAAGACTATTTCGTCTCATCCTTGGGGGCAATTCGTCTCATCCCTAGGGCCATTTTGTCTCATCCCTGGGGGCAATTTACCTCATCCTTGGGGCCATTTTGCCTCATCCCTGGCAACTGTTTCACCTCATCCTTGGCTGCTTCTTCGCCTCATCCTTGAAGGTTGTCTTCCACTCTCCTGAGGGTGGTCTCCTAGGACTCCAATGTGATCTTTCCAACTCTAAGGTGATTCGATTTGACCCAAGATTTGTCATTATTTTTCATTATTATACTATCTTACTCTCGATTGTCTTTTCGTTATAGATCACTAATACCAAGCACTTTTGCTCGATGTCGAGCCTATTTGCTTGATGACTCATTCTCCTAGTGCCCCGATTGACTGTTTAGCCGTAAAATCTTCATACACTAGTCGAGCCCTTCTCCTAGTATCCTGAATAACTGTTTAGCCCTAAAATTCCCTAACACTAATTTAAGCCTCATGAGACCTACGTCAGGCTGTATAAATCCATATCATGTTACGCACCCTAAAAGGATAAGACTGACCCATATTAAGCCGGTTAAGTCCTGACCAGTGTCAGATGCTTTCTCCTAGTGCTACGATGGGCCTTCGCCCTCAGATGATGAGAGTTGCCCCCAGAATTGAGTCGGGCTTGTAAACCCAATAAGTCCTGAGGGTTTTCTCGTACCACATCGGGCTTATAAACCCAATAAGTCCCGAGCTAGTCGGGCTTATAAACCCAACAAGTCCCCGAGGTTCCCTTAGAAGAGGGAGGCCTCAACATAAACCCTAACACTAGTTGACCCTTATCACTGATCCGTGTCAGGCCCCTTAAGTCCTAGTTCACTTCAAGCACCCTAAAAGGCTAAGACCTAACCCGTATGAGGCCAATTAAGCCCTGACCAAGGTCAGATGTTTCCTCCTAGTATCACGATTGGCTTTATAGCCCTCTAAAATCCCTTAACACTAGTTGAGCCCTTCTCCTAGTGTCTAGATTGGCTTTTTAACCGTAAAATTCCCGGACACTAGTTGAACTTCCGCCTAGTGTTTCGATTCTTTCGGACACTAAGCGAGCCCTTCTCCTAGTATCCTGATTGACTATTTAGTCGTAAAATTCTTGGATACTATTTGAGCTTTCTCCTAGTGTTATGATTCTTTCGGACACTAGTTGAACCCTTCTTTTAGTACCCTGGTTGACTGTTAAAATCCCCGAAAACAAGTCGAGCTTCCTCCTAGTGTTTTAATTCTTTTGAACACTAGTCGAGCTTCTCCTAATAGCTCAATTGACTGTTTAGCCGTAAAATCTCCAGGCTCTAGTTGAGCTTTCTCCTAGTATTTTGATTCTTTCAGACATTATTTAAGTCCCTCTCTTAGTGCCCTAGTTGGCTGTTTAGTCGTAAAATCCTCGGGCACTAGTCAAGCTTCCTCTTAGTGTTTTGATTCTTTCGGACAGTAGTTGAGCCTTTCTCCTAGTGTCTCGGTTGGCTGCTTAACTATAAAATCTATGGACACTAGTCAAACTTTATTCTTGATCAGTGTTAGGCCTTTGTAAGTCTTAACCTGCGTCAGGCATATCCGTATTTCTGAGCTTACACACTCAATGATTCGAAGCTCTCTCGCTCTATATTATAGAGTTTATTCACTCGATATCAAGCTTATGGGCTTGATGATTCTAGGCTCGCTCGTTTGATGGTACCAAGATCCCGTACAAAGCTCCGATCCCTGTGAGATTTCTTATACAGACTGTAATTTTCAGTAAAAATAAATTTTTACTAAAAACTGAGGGACTTGATGTTGATGGTGATTTGAAGCCCCTGCAGCACGATTCCTATCAAATTAATGGTGTGGCCCCTACCCCCTTTTAAATACAGCAACCCTATGGCTTCTTGGGGTTGTTATCCTACCACCCTAGCCTGTCAAATCACCCTCTCCTCTATAAAAACACCATCCTCTCCCCAAAAAAGAATTACGTGTGGCTTGATCCTCCCTCACTGAAGAGAAGAAAAAATGGAGAAAAAGAAGAAGAACCAAAAGAGAGAGAAAAAAAAGAAGAAGGGGTGTACATAGGTAGCTTGGGCATCACCCAAGTTCAGTCACAAACACAAATACAAAGTAGCCACTCTTCAACCATGGGCTATTCCTCGTTTGTTTTAAGAAATTCGTCGGAGATTTTCGTTATTGGGTGTATAAAAGTCGTCAAACATTTTTTGCACAAATAGCTCACAAACATACATAATTTATATAGTGTAAAAATGCAAGACCAATCATATCTTTTGTACAAAAGTCAGATTAATCATGTGTTGTTTATATGAAGATGAGAATGATTGTCAAAATGAGAACTATTGACTCGAAACATAGGATTTAAACATTTTCTTGGCTTGATTTGAATTTGAATTCCTAATTGAGCATCAGTAAATGCTTAAAACTCAAACCCTTGGCTAGAGAATAGTGAAAGTCATACAAAAGAGTTTGTGATGATAAGTTTAATGTGTATCAATAGATATTGAGTTTAGGATTTTGATATTTTGTGAATCCTTACTTGATTGGGATTAGACAATAGAGCGATATAACTCATATGGTATGTACAATCGAAAGTAAAATACTTTAATAAAGATTTTCTTAATTATGGTTTAAAGAATATGGTATATTACTAGATGTTAACCATAGTTGTTGAGCATTTGAAGAGTTCATAATGGGGTCGATGAGTTTGGTTTCAATTCATAGTTAACCCAAGATAAACCCAAGAGGTCACACCAATAGCCTTATGCATGGGAGAACTAACACTTTTAAAGATAATATTTGGTTAAAATATATAAATAGTTTATATGTTAAATAGTTTAACAGACAATTAAGAGTTAAAATACCTAGGTGTTAAGAGGCCTATCTATAACCTAGTGTAAGTTACAAGTTTCCATTAATATTATTGAATATTAATAAATATAGACATAATTTTACAAAACTTCTTTGACAAGTCTTGGACAAAGATAAATTTAAAGAGTTTAATTAAGTCCATAATTGTCAAATTGATAATGTCTCTATATATAGGCTTGCTTTTCACTGAAATGAAAAGTAATTGAAGTAATAATTAAAAGAAAAAGATCTCATCTCTCTCTCATCTCATGTGCAAAGCAAGATTCAAGCAAGGTAGTGCTTTGGTCTTGGAGACTTCATCTATTTAAAGTTATATAATCTTTATCAAGCATCTAGGTTAGTCAAAAGTGTTGGTGTAGTATGCCCTAAATACCATATGTATTATTGATTTTAGAGTATTTTGTATCAAATCACTGTGTAATATATACTATAAATAGTAAAGCATTCCTATTCTTAAAAGAATTCCTAAAAAAGAATAAGAAACTAAATAAATAGAAAAGGCTTTTCTAAATATATTTCTAATTACCTAAACTTTAAACATCTAACTAAATAAAACACAATGGGCTTATGTAAACAATTGTCTAGCCCAAATAACAATTAAATAAAATCTTAATAGCATAACTAAAGCCCAATTTAA
>JAVXUL010039426.1:0-11081 GCA_035590515.1 Trichilia minutiflora
TCTTGGAAAAAACACTCCCTGTGGATACGACACTTGGACTCACTGGACTATACTATAACAAGACTACCTATACTTGGATACAAAATCTAATTGAGATCAATCTCAGTTTTGCTGGCAAAGGTTTGAACATGGTGGCTCCTCTTTGGCTCTTGGTCCCTAACCAACTAAAGAACTTCTCTCATTTTCCTCGCTATTATAATCAGATAGGCAAAAGCTGTGAGAGTCTTTTTACGGGTTGTGCTCCCACCAAAATTGGATATTGCTGTTGCTCTTTCTTGATCTACTGTCTCTATTATATTATCCTCCTGCTTTAGTAGTACTCTCCTCGTGGAACAACTTCGATTGTTTTTTGTCATAACTACTTTTTTATGAAGTGGCTACTGTCCTAGCTTTCTGAAATGTCACAGGAAATGACTTTTTATTCATTTTTCACATACATGTTGGCTGTTAATACGTAAAAGTTATCTTGACCTTTTGCTAACTTAGAAGTTTCAAAGTTGAGTTTGAACATCAGACAATCACGAAGTTGATCTTATCCTCACAGATCTACAAATACAAAAGAGCTCTAAATAAAGCTGGTTTTCTGACATAAAAACTTCGATACTTAAGTTATAAAGACGTAATAAGAAGCAAACAAATAGAATAGAGAAGGAACTTTTATTACCCTATGAGTGTTTTACCCTAAGGTATTTTAATGGAGTGAAGGATAAAGATAGTGAATGACGATGTCTCTGCCTTTTTGGACCTTAGATTTAAAGAATTTTAAGATTTACGAAATTGTAGATGGTTAAGATAAGAATTAGAAAGTTCGAATCCATTTTCTGTTGAGAGCAATGCCCTTTTATAGTAAATAGATAGCGTATGGTATAAGTTATATCGCCTTAAATATTAAAAAATGAGTGACTCTTGTGTTTGCATGAAGGTAAAGTGTAGATTTTCTCTTATTTGATTACGCCGCCATTATTACTTAATAAAATCGTTATCTTGCTGCAGTACACGTAATAGGTGCCCTGAAACGTGATAGTACTGATTGATTTGGGAAAGTAAGTGCTGATGCAGAGTTTGATGCATGTCCTCCTTCACAGCGCTCTCATTTTTTATCTGGCAGGGTGATTATACCCGAATATAAGCTGAGACATTCAGGACATTTAGTTTAATAAGTGAGATATGGGAATTTAGTTCAAGGACGTACCATTTTCTTGGTCACAGAATAAAACGTTGCTTTCATCTCGAGTTGGGAAATCGAGAAATGTCTGTTGAGACCCAAGTCTTTTATCTTGGCACCTTGACTACTTCTATCTTGAGCACATGATTAGACACATGGCGAAACCTTGATGTTGATGAAGTGGACAAGAGAGAACGTGTTTGGGTGGTGACATGGATGAACACTTATTTTAGGGAGTCTTGGTAGACCTTGTTGTGATTAGGGCTGTCAAACAGGCTAATCTGACTTGGTCTATTGCAGGCCAGCATTAAACGGATCGGACTGGATTGGCCCGTTTAATATACAAGTTGATATTTTACCAACCCTAATTCAGTCCGTAGATTAACGGGCTTAAATGGGTCGGCCTGCAGACCAATTTAAAAATTTTAAAATAAAAAATAATAAAATATATTAATTACTATCAAATATAATATAAAAATAAATTTATTTTAAATATTTTAATATTTTTAATAGTTAATTAATAGTCTAACAAATAAAAATATTATAAAAATTTTAATTTGTATAAATTTGTATAGTTTTTTTATATATAACTTCTACAAATTAAAAGAAAAGTTTTGAAAATATCCTAAAATATTAATTAAATAAAATATATAAAATTAAATAAATCCTAAATATATAAAGTTGATATTAAAATTAAAATAATATATTTATTAGTCATTAGACATAATAATCCGTAAGTTATATAACTTATATTTATAAAATAAATTAAATATATTTGTTTTTTGTATGAATAAAGTATAAACGAATTTTAGGATTAAAAAAAGAAACATAATTTTTTTTATATTAACTCTAATAAAAAATACAAAATATATATTATATTTTAAATATATAAAAAAAAATTTTACAGGTTAAGTGGGCTGACCCGCGGGTTAGATAAGTTGAACCTTTTAACCCTTGAGCTAAATGGATAGGGCCAAATCGGCCCGCGAATTAAACGGATCAAATTTTTTTAAATCAAATCCACTAAAATAGTGGGTTAAACGGGCCGACCTATGGACCGTTTGCCCATTCGACAGCTCTAACCATGTATCGATACTTCGATACGTAAAGTAAGAGTGTTCATCTGGGTATCAATACGTGAAAGAGAATGTATCGATACTTGAGATAGACGCATAGCATGTATCGATACTTTGAATTTTAGGCATATAGGTATCAATACTTTAGTGTATGGGTATCAATACTCGAAGGGTTTTTAGACAAAAATTATTTAAAAACTAATAAATATCGATATGCTGACTTAATAAAATTATAAGATATAGATATTTAAGCAAAACAAATCAAGGATAAATATCAGAACCAATTTATTCAACATATATCATCCATAAATTATTTCTCAAATAGTAGAATCGACTTTTATCCAAAGGTTTTATGAAAATATCTACTAGTTGGTTTTCAGTATTAACATACTCAATACAAACATCATTCTTTTGCACATGATCTCTAATAAAATGATGTCAAATCTCAATGTGCTCGGTGCATGAATGATGTACTAGATTCTTAGGGAAGTTTATGGCACTAGTGTTATCACACATACCATAGTCAATCAATTGATGCTTGATTCATAAAAGTTATGACAACAACTACTCACGAATATGTACTTGGCCTCAGTGGTAGATAAAGCAACAAAATTTTACTTTTTTACTCACCCATGTGACTAATGCATTCCCTAAAAAATGACATACACCACTCATGCTTCTTCTATCAACTTTACAACTCCTAAAATCTGCATTCGAAAACCTTTTGGATCAAATGAACCATCCTTGGGATAAAACAATCCCAAGTTAGGTATGCCTCTATTGTATCAAAATATTCTTTTCACAGTACTTAAATGCGATTCTTTGGGATTTGACTGAAATCGTGCACACACACATACACTATAGAGAATGTCTGGTCTAGATGCAGTGAGATACAATAATGAACCTATCATGCCTATATAAAGCTTAGGGTTAACACCCTTTCCTTGCTCATTTTATCTAAGAAGGTGGATAAATTCATAGATATGTCCACGTGTTTACCATCTAAAAGTTTAAATTTTCTCAAAAGATCCCTTACATATTTTGATTGGGAGATGTAAATATCATCTAAAGTTTATTTAATTTGTAAACATAAAAAGAAATTTAGTTCTCCCATTATAGTCATTTCAAATTCATTTCTCATTAAATTTGAAAAATTTTCATATAGTAAATCATTTGTGCTACCGAAAATAATATCATCGACATACACTTATACAATGAGTATGTCATAATTTTTTATTTCAATAAAAAGAGTTTTATCAACATTCCCCCTGTCAAAATTATTTTCTAACAAGAATTTATTAAGTCTCTCATACCAAGCTCTAGGAGCTTATTTTAAACCATAAAGAACTTTAGTTAATTTGTAAACATGGCTTGGAAATTTTTGGTTTTCAAAATCGAAAGGTTGTTCAATGTAAACTTCTTCATTGAGAAAACCATTCAGGAAAGCACTCTTCACATCCATTTGAAAAAGTTTAAAGTTTTTAAAACAAGCAAAGGCTAAGAGGATTTGAATAGCTTCTAGTCTAGCCAAGGGAGCATAAGTCTCATCATAGTCTATCCCTTCCTCTTGGCTATAGCATTGAACAATAAGCCTAGCTTTATTCCTAACAATGTTTTTATGCTCATCTAGTTTGTTTCTAAGCACCTATTTTATGCCTATGATGGAATGATCACTAGATATAGGAACTAAGTCCCAAACTTGGTTCCTTTGGAACTGATTTAGTTCCTCTTGCATTGCCATAATCCAATCCTTATCCATTAATACATCATCTACTTTGTTTGGCTCTAAGTGAGACACAAATGAAAGGTTTTATATTTTCTCAAGATTTTGAGGAACCTCTCTAGATGCCCTCCGAGTTCTAATTCCTTTAGAGGGATCACCAAAGATCAACTCTCTAAGATGATGAGATGCATCCTTTTAAGCCTTTAGAAGCTCTCTAGAATGAGTCTCTACATGCTCTTCATGTTTCTCATTTGAACTCTAAATTATTCATCTTATTTGTCATATCTATCTTATCAATCTTCTCCTTAGCAAACATTTTCAACACATCAGGTTCTAATTCATCAAATGTAATATGCATAGACTCTTCCACAACCTGAGTTCTCTTATTATACACTCTATATGCTTTGGTCTTAGATGAATAACCTAGAAAACTGCCCACATCTAACTTAGGCTTAAATTTCACAATATTTTCTTTGGTGTTGCGGATGTAGCAAGTGCATCCAAAGACTCTAAAGTGTTTGATTTTAAGTTTCCTTTGATACACCAACTCATAAGGAGTTTTACCTAGGAATTTTCTAATCAACACTCTATTGAAAATATGACAAACTGTGTTAATCATCTCAGCCCAAAAGAATTAAGGTAGTTCGTATTTATTGAGCATGGTTCTACCCATCTCTTACAATGTTCTATTTTTTCTCTCAGCTACCCCATTTTGCTATGGTGTTCTAGGTGTAGAGAAATTATGTGTGATCCCAAATTCATCACAAAAAGCCTCAAACTCATGATTCACAAACTCACCACCTTGGTCAATTCTAATCTTCACCAAATGGTAAACAAGTTCATTCTGAATTCTCTTAAAAAATTTTCTAAATGCCTCAAATGTGTCACTCTTTTTTTTTAAGAAAAATACCCATGTGAACTTAGAATAATCATCTATAATGATATATGTATAGTATTTTCACTAAGTCATGCAACTCTATTTGGATTGAAAAGATCCATATGAATGAGTTCAAGCGGTTTGGATGTGAAAATGGCATTCCTGGGCTTAAATGAGCTTCTCACTTATTTACCTCTTTGACATGGTCCACATGTCTTATCCATGGCAAACTTGAGGTTAGGAAGGTCCTCTAACATATCATACTTAGCTAACTTCCTAATGAAATCTATGCTACAATACCCTAACCTTCTATGCCACAACCAAGAATCATTACACATCACTTGCAAGCACACAGAAGATTCAACAACCATTTTATCTAATTCAATCACATAAACATCTCTTGTCCTAGAAACATGCAAGATTCTACTACCAACCTCATCAAAAATATCACAGGCATTTTTCAGAAATTTAGCATTATATCCAATGTCACACAACTGAGATATACTAAGCATATTGTATTTTAAGCCATTTACAAGCAATACATCAGATATTTTGATATTATTTACCTCAATTTCACCAATCCCAACAACCTTGCCTCTGCTGCTAGCTCTGAAGATCACATCTTTTCCCTTCTTCTTTGAGAGATACACGAACAGATGCTTGTTGCCAGTCATGTGTCTTGAGTAGCCACTATCAAGAAACCACTTGACTTCTCTGGATGAATTTTTCTCATTCTGCCCTTGCATAACAATTATTTATTTACTTTGGTACCCATTTAATTTTAGGTCCATAAAAGTTAGTTCTGGACTTAGAAGCATCAACACTAACTTTAGAACCTTTGAGGACCCAAATTAATTTTGGACCCCTGTAGGTTTTGTTTCTTATGGAACATTTATTGATGTGGTGTCCTCTTCTACTACAATAATTACAAGTAGAAAAAGAATTGGTTTGACTGAATGGTTTTACAAAATAGTTTGAGTAGGATTTCTGTTAAACACTCGGTCTATAGCCTATTCTTATTTTATCAAAAATCATTCTTTGACTTCTAAGCAATTTATCTAAAGCATCCTTTCCTAGAGTAAATTTTGCTAAGATTCTTTTTAGCTTGTTAATATCCTCATTTAATTCTTTGTTCTTATCCTTTTTTGCATTTATTTTTATGTCATATTTACCTACATGTTCTTTTGATTTTAACAAATCATTTTCCTTTGTTAAGATACAATATTTTTGTTTGCTCTCTTTGTATTTAGCATAAAGGTTTTCAAAATCAGATTTTAGTTTCTCATATAAGTCTAGTAATTCATCATGCAATAATTCATCATCACTGTTAGAACAAGTGTCATAATAATCAGAGGAGGATTTGGAAAGTACCTCATCATCCTTTTTGGCCATGAGGCAAAAGTTAGCACGCTCAACTTCTGATGCAAAAGAATTATCTCCTTCTGATGACTCATCCCATGTCGCTTTTATAGCTTTCTTCTTCTTTCAATCCTTCTTGTTCTTTCTTGTATGACACTCTAGTCTGGTGTATCCTAGTTTCTTACACTCGTAGCATATGATTTCCTTCTCTTTTTCTTTTTCTCTGTCCTTCTTGAATTTTTCTGGTTTCTCTTCTTTCTGGAATTCTCTTCTCCTCCAGTTCTTTCTTCTGACTTTATCTTTACCGAACATTTTCTTCATTCTCCTAGCCATTAGTAAGAACTCATCCTCTTCTAAAGAGTTTTCTGTGTTATCTTCTTCCTCTTTCTTTTTTATGCTCTTGAGAGCAATGTTCTTCTTCCCACTTTCTCTATCATCTTGCTCATTCCTATTTGCTTTCAGCTCGTATGTCATCAAGGAACCAAATAGCTCTTCAAGGGTTAGCTTGCTGAGATCATATGCCTCTCTTATAGCTGTCACTTTTGCCTCCTATATCTTTGATAGACTCCTCAGAATTTTGTTCACTAAGTCTATGTTTGAATACGACTTGTCAAGAGATTTTAAGCCATTCATAATATCAATAAAACGAGTGAACATATCTTTAATTGGCTTATGACTTTTCATTTTAAAAAGTTCATAGTCATGTATAAGCATGCTCATTTTAGAGTCCCTAACTCTACTAGTCCCTTTATGGGTAACCTCAAGCATATCCCAAATTGTCTTGGCTGTGTCACAGCCAGACACTCTATTATATTTCAACCTGTCTAATTAGCAATAAAGCACATTCATTACTTTATCGTTTAACTAAAACTAAGCTTTCCCTTCAAGAGTCTACTCTAACTTAAGTTTTATTTTTCTCTCTCTAGAGATTTCATCTATGGTCATAGAGGGTTTGTAACCATCCTATAATGGTAAGAATTTTAAAATCTAGAGTGCTGAGGAAGATTTGCATACGCTTCTTTCAATATGCATAATCAGACCCATTGAAGAAATGAGGTCTGTTTATGGATTGACCTTCTACTATGTGGGATAGAATATTTGATGAAGATGCCATGTAGATCTACTACTTATGGGTATTTAATCCTATATGATGTGAGTTAAACTTTGATACCAATTGAAGACCCAGATGGCAAAATCCAAGAGGGCGATGAATTGGATATTAAAAAAATTTATGACAGTTTTTGAAAAGTAATGATACGACGTATATACTTTATGAATAAGATACAGAATGATTATAAAAGTAGAAATTAAAAAGTACACAACATAATTTTATAGTGGTTTGACTATGAATCTACGTCCATTCTTCTCGGATGATGTCACTCACACCGGGGATTACTAAGTCCTTATTTTTATAGGTCAAGAGAAACCCAAAGTATAACTCATTCTTTGAACGAGTGAAGGGCAATCACAATTATAACTTTCTTTTAAATAGGGTGAAGTGAACCCAGTATAAATCGTTCTTGCTACGAGTAAAGAGAAATCCAAATTTATGTCTGAAATAATCAGAAAGAAAGGATTAAAAACTCTTTAAAAGAGTATATATTTCAATGTGCATACTTTATCTCTCTAGAATAAATACAAAGGAATATCAAAGAGAATAAAAAATTACAGAAGAATGTCTTTCAGGTATTATGCTCTTTATAACTTCCTTCAACCAACCTTTGATTCTACAAAACTCAGTTGTATTTATGTCTAAATTGAACTCCTCCAACGACTCTATTGTTTCCTTATTAATGGCGACATTTAATGCTTTGAACTAGCCGTTGCAGTGTGTTGATAGTGTATGTATCGATACTTTAAAAGTATCGATACTTGCTAGTTCTTTGCTAAAGCACATGCCATGTATCGATACTTTGCTAAGGGTGTTGTTGGAGCTTCTTTATGTATCAATACTTTGAAGTCATGTATCGATACTCTGTTATGTTAAACTTTTTCTCTCCATCTTCGCATTGATATTTTTCTTTTATATATCGATATGTCATAGTTCAGGTATCGATACTTTGGTTGCTTTTACATTTCTTCTATGTCTTTGACATTAGGTATCGATACTCTTGTTTTCTTGACATTCTATGTATCAATATATGATTTTTCATGTATCGATACTTTGATCAATTTTAAATCTTTTTAAACTCTTAAAAGATGGGTATCGATACATGATTTTGAACTGTCCTTGTGTATCGATACTTGGCTTGATTTTATGGCTATGTGAGCAGTCCCATGCATTTTATCTTCTCATGTATCGATACTTGCTTACTTATGTATCGATACTTAGCTCAATTCTCTTATAAAAACAAATCTTTCTATGTATAAGAGCTACAAGTGATATGTATCTTTCATTTTAATTTAACATAAATTAATCAATGCCAATCAAATGAGTTAATTAAGGTCAATCAATTGATTATTTCATCAATTTTGTTTATCATATAAAATCAATATCAATTTTCATTTCATCATCAAAAACATGAAGTAATCTATTTTTAATATTTTCAAACGTCATCTGTAATAAGATTGATTATAAAGAAATTACTTGGTTAAGTCATGAATAATATAGTGGAATATGTTTGATCAAGATAGGATTTGTCCCTCCTATATAATAGGAGTGATATCTTTGGGCCCTATTGATAGGGTATGATTATAAAATGCATAATCGTGCTCAAATAAATCAATATGTGATATTGATATCATTTAATAAGATAATTATACTCATGACATCAAAGAAACAAAGAATTGAACATTATAGGGATAACACATTCCATGCCTCATGTTCAATTAAGATAGATAGGACAAATAGATTAAAATATGTGGTTACATTGATCACGAATATAAGTGATGCTGAGCCACTTATATTCTCGTGATTTGGGTAGTCATGATGTGTTACTAGATACCGCTCATGATTTATATTACTAAAATTAAAATTTTAGTATTACTGCCAACGTTACGAAAACCTAATAGATTGCATATTAGATCAAAAAATTGAAAGTATAAATTCATGAGATGAATTTATATTAATTTGTAAAACTTTGTGTTGATTAAGGTTTTGTTAGATCTATTTAATAAAGTTAGGCTAAGAAAGTTAGGCTAAGGATGTTGGTTAAAACTTTATTAAATAGATTGGGCCTTAATAGTAAAGCCAAGCCCAACATGAATGTTGGGCTTATTATGTCATTAAACCCTAACCCTAAAATACAATATAAAAAGAGATTTTATTGTGTTGGAGGGTGTACTTTCGTCTAGGGTTTTATTCTTTGTGTTTTCATAAGAGACAAAAAATCATAATAGGAACATAAAACACAGAGATATGCGAACAAGAACTAGCACTCATTTTCAATCATCCTAGTTGTGTGGATATCATAAAGACGCAGAGTTCTTTTGCATTCTGTGGTTCTTCATCATCAAATCACTCAAAGGTATGAATACTTGGATTCATAACTTTAAAACAATAAGTTTGTCGCACGGATCCTATGAGAAAATCAAAAAAAAATTATTTTTCGCTATATGTATGGTTTCGAATTCCTGTTAAGATTAGCTAATCGTAAATCTTAGTAATATTTTCAAGTACTTGACTCATTGTTCGGTAATATGGTCCATTAAACTGAACATAATATTTATATTAAATAGATTTTTAAAATATGTATTTATCTCATTTAAATACTGATTGTTTTAAGTTGATTTAAAATAAATATTTATTGTACTGAGTTCGTATTGATATCGATTTACATGTGTTATGAATATATTTGAAAATTATTTATATTTTGTTTTATGTTTGAAAATAGATTTAGAATAGGTTTTAATACCTTTCATGTCTTTAGGATATATTCTAATTAATAGGATGTATTTTTTAGATTCTCGATGATTATCAGATTACCAATTCCTAGGGCTGGAGCATGACACATGTCATCAGGATGATTAATATCATCGAACAACTAAATGTTTGGGGCCTGGTTATAACTCACAGCCTCAAAGTAAATCTGATTCTTCAATCTCTCCCCCTCAATTTTAAAAGTTTTATTACAAACTACAACTTGAACAGAATTGAGCATACTCCTCTTGAGCTACTTAATGAAATTCAAGAATTTTATAAACAAATAAATAAAGAAAAAGGATATGAAAATATTCATTTGGCCACTACCATTAGAACTATTAAAAGTCCACAATGATCATCTTAAGGTCTAAAAGGACCTAAAAAAAAGAAATCTAAAAAAACTTCCCCTCCAAAAAAATCTAAAATAAAATAATCCAAGAAAAAATATTTCTATTATAAAATCGAGGGACCTTAAAAGAGAAACTGTCCTCAATACCTAAATATCTTAAGAAGGTTAAGAAATTTATGTGTAGCAGTTATATGATTGAATATAAATTAAGAGTTAATTCTAATATATATGCATGGGTTATTGACTCAGCTATTATATCTCATTTTTATATCTCTTTATAGGTATTACAGAATAGTTCTGTATTATCGTACAATGAAATCGTGCTACGAATAACTAATGAAGCAATTGTTACTGCCCTGAGTATTAGATCGTACAAGCTAATACGACCATTTAAACATATTTTAAAATTGGATAGTATTTTATATTTTTGCTTTTATTGTAAGAAACATAATTTTTGCATCTATACTATACAAAAATAGTTACTCTGTATAGTTTAATGAAAATAAATATTTATTATATTTTGAAATGTATGTGTTTGCAAAGTAATTATTGTTAGTGTGTATGCCCTAGAAACCATTCGTGTTGTCGGTTTCAGGGTTTTTGATCTTGTATAAACCTTATATTTATTAATAAAAGAAATGGTTCTTTATTTACATACATTAGCTGCTTC
>JAVXUL010039447.1:0-11080 GCA_035590515.1 Trichilia minutiflora
ACATTATAATAAAAATTTATAATTTAATTTCTAAAAATTATATATAAAATATTTTTATTTTATATTTTAAAAATTTATGAATTTATTTTATTTTCTAATTTAAATTTATAAAAATTTTATTTTATTTTTATTTAAAAAATATATAAATCATTCGATAATTTAAATACAAATATTTAAATTATGTTATTTAATTTTTAAAAATAAAAATAAATGAATTTTTTTATAAATTTAAATTATAAAACAAAAATAAATTCATAAAAATAAAGTAAAATATTTTTAATTTAAAATATAAAATTAAAACTAAATTCATAAATTTTTATTAATATAAAATAAAGTATTTTAAATTTAATTTTTAAAAATTAATTTATAAATTTTTTAGTATAAATTATTATAAATTAAAGTACTAAAATCATAAATTAAATTTAAAATATATTTTTTAAAATCAATTATTGTTTAGGATTTTATATAATAAAATTAAGAATTTATATAATAAAAATATGTATTTTTAAATTTATTAAAAAGATTTTTTGTCATTCTTTTAAAATGTAGTATAGAAGTGTTTATCACAAATGTTGTAATAAGTGATAAATAATATTTTAAAAAATTATAAAAATATATTTATTATAAATTTTTAATAAAAAATAATATTCTAAAAATTGTAAAGGATATTTATTATTTTCTCTTTTAAAAATATTAATTAATTAAAGAAATTAATGCGTCTAACTTGCTGCGTATACGCCAAGGCATTCATTTATTTTCTTTCCTTAACAGCAGGACCTCTTCTCTTCCCGGTAACTTCCATTAATTAATTAAATTTATAGAATCTAGAAAGACAGACAGAAGGAACACAACAGAATGGGAAACCAGTTTCGTGAATAAGGATTGAAACGGGGTCAAATCTTATAGCTTACTGTTCCCAAGGGAATAATTTGGTTCTTGTTTTGTCTTTTCCCAGTAGTTTTCTTTCGTTGTCAAGGAAAAATTTTAAAGAAACAAGGAAGATGCTTTGGATACGATTTTTAATATAGGCAACGTGTAAACAACGCAATTACTAACTTTGCAAATGAACATTTTAAATTGTAATAAAATTGGACACACAATTATAACCTACTTATAGGAACAACCTTGAATCTTTTTGTATAATATACCAACTACGAGTATTAAACCTTGAATCTTTTTGTATAATATACCAACTACGAGTATTAATCATGAGATCATTTTGTATACAATAATACAAAGGAAAGCTTTTTATTTATTTGCTTTGCAGCTTAACATGAGGAACAATAAAAATTCTTGCTTATGTTCTACCTAAGCCTATTATTTTCCATCATTAATGCAAATTACTTTTACATCTCAGATACTAGCTTATATCTGACCTTCAAAATCCGACTGATGTTTATGGTAATCTGTGCATGCCTCATACACCCACCCTAATGGACATATACCAATTCCGGCAAAGCACAATGTAAAATCCAATGTGGACAAGCAATGTCTTTCTGCTGGGAGAAAAACATATTTATCCAACATCTCTGATCAGTATCCGCCTTTACTGGCAAATGACCGGACTGGTAATATTTGCTGACTTGAAGTACGGATAAAATCATGACTGTGCTTCCCCTTGCATTGGTTACTCCCTCCTGGTTTCATGAGCATCTTCTTCAGAAAGTTTGTTATCTGAAGTAGTGTGCACTTCAACTGCTTCCTGAAATATTATGAACCCAGCAATGGCATGACCAGAAAATCAGTGTAAGTACAGATAAATAGAGTAGAGTTGCATAGCGCAAGAGGAAAAGAGGAATAGCATTTCAACACACAAAAACAGTTGAGATAAAGATAGGGAGTGAGGTGATAATAGAATCAAACGTCACGTCAATTCCAGTGGGTGAGCTTCATATTCTACAATATAAAACATTCTCAAAATGCTCATGACAAAGAGGTCAAAATCTCTCTTAAACAAAGAGGTCAAAATCTCTCTCTTAAAGGGTAAAAAAAACAAAAAAAGTCAGAAACAAAAGAGGAAATGAGACCAAAGAATCTTCAAGGATAATGATCTGAAGTACCTCCCCCTCACTATCCCTATTAAATCATCTGATCGGAAGTCCGTCAATCCCACTTGGTTCACTAATCCTGTCACTCTAGTATTGTTCAGAGATATTTCGTAACTATTTTGAATTAATCCACAGATTTGAGAAAAAGAGAGGAAAAAAGTTAAAGCCATGCACAGTGCACAGTAGTGGCAGTTCATGACAGCACACTATTTGAAAAAAAAAAAGCAAGAAGAGAGAATCAGGCATTACAACAGATAGCATCAACATTGCAGCATGTGGTCAAGCCTCTCCTGATATATGCTCACCAACTAACAGGCAAGTAAATCGTACGTTTCAAGCGGATTTTAGAGATACCTTTTCTATACTTTATATGATTGTGGATCATCCATCCCATTAACCTCAGAACTAGCAGAAACTTCACTGTCCTCTGACCTCAATAGAGAGATTTGACTTATCTTCCCTAACATCTACACTGGAGGTATTCCCATTCATAATAACTCCAATATTGGAGACATCTTGAACTTTTACAGATTGAAGATTTTCGTTCTTTTCATCTAGTCAGTCAGTCTCAGTTCGGTTTGCTGGTTCATGTACATTTGCTTCTCTTTGGTCTCCCTCAGTGGATGTTCGATTTCCTTCAGCAGCTGCCTTTGCAGCTTTTCTCCTCTCTTCTTCTCTTTGCTGTCGTCTTCTTTCCTCTTGCTCCTTTATCTGTTTAAATCTGGAATATATCAACACATTAAAACTGCAAACAACTAAAAAACACCAAAAACGCAGAGAAATCATTGAAATAAATAACTGACCTATCACCAGGTCACAGACCTTCTGCAGTCAACTTTTCTCCTCGTTTGCCCTCTAACTCCTTTATCTGTTTAAATCTGCAGTATATCAACACGTTAAAACTGAAATAGCTAAAATAATACCAAAAAGACGGTGAAAGCTGTGAAATAAACAACCAACCTATCACCACGATGCATTCCTTCAGCAGTCATGTCTTCTCCTTGTCTGGCCTCCTTCCTTGTGGCATGTGATCCAGAGACAGACTTGAAAATATCAACTTGGTCTTCCTTCGGTACATTACTGAATTGCCCCATTGGATTTTTTGCACCTCCAAACTTTTGAAGCCATATTTGTTGGGCTGTACTCAAAATGTTATTTGTGAACCTGAGTAAGACAATTAAGATGTAAGGCAGATGTCCGTATGAAAATTTTCAATTAATTTGTCACATACACTTTCAGAATAAAAGGATTAACATTGCTCACCAATAAAGGCTTAGACCAGAAGGAACATAAAGAGAAAAATAACAAATCATTAGAGGGAGGAACTTTGTTATAGCTTGAGAACTCTTCATGTTCGGACCATTACTCTGCAAGAAAGAGTGATAATAATATTAATAATCTTTCACCTCAACAAGTAATAAATTATTCATAAATGTTATTACCTACAGTGCATGTAAAGGCCTCTTAAAATTAGTAATCAAATCAACAAAAAGCACATATGTACGATATCTTAGACTCATTGTTAATCCTAGAAAGCAGATCTAAAGGACCAAGAGGCCAGGGGGTTGAATCACAGAAATTTCCTAGCTACGAAGGTGGTAGGGTCTGGCAGTGGTCCCCAATTTAGAACTTGGTGAACATAGTATTGAATATGCCAAACAGAATTCAACAACATCCAACCAGTTACAAATATCCAAAAAGGAAAGCTAACAAAGGAGTACCCTGAAAGGTCAATGATCATAGAGTATATGGTATATTTCAGCTTGAAAAATTGCAATACATCTAATGGGGTTCCCAATTTTCATTGGATGGACAAAGATATCGAAAGTAATAAATAACTTTTCAGTCAATTGAACCTGTGGTAAGACTAAAGATACTTAAGTTCACATTTAGCTAGTCTATTTACAACCGGGTAATGACTAACCTGTGACGACTGTATGACCTGGACGGAGATGTATTGTGAAACAACCAATAAGACTGGCAAGATAAGATATGCAAAGGTATCCGACCATCCAAGGGGTGGATGACCATCCTGAGAAAAATGTTTATTCAAAGAATGAGAATTAGGTTCCAATTTTCAAGAAGTTAACCACCACATATCCATCCTAATCAATTAGACAACTATCCACATCTGGAAAGAATGTACCGCAATTTCTGATTAAAAATAGTATTTTCAAATATAAATACGCAAAGTTATCCGACCATCCAAGGGGTGGATGACCATCGTGAGAAAAAAGTTTATGCCAAGAATGAGAATTAGGTTCCAATTTTCAAGAAGTTAACCACCACAAATCTATCCTGATCAATTACATCCATATCTGGAAAGAATGAACTGCAATTTCTCATTAAAAATAGTATTTTAATATATTTGAAACCCAACAGTAATATCTCTTCAGTTCAGTAAAATAAGTGTAAGCTTATATGGGAAATAATGCTAACAAAATTCCAATAAAAATGAGAGAAGCTCAAAATTACGTACTACAAAAGGCAAAAGTCAAGAGATGCCACTGCCACTTTGGCGTGCAGCAATTGTAGTCGGACCAGCCAAGGAGGTTATCCAAAAGAAGCCTTCTATGAGAAGTCCCTTAATGTGTAAAATTGTTCAATTAGGCATGATAATTAATTAGCATCAGGATAAAAGAATGCCATGGCAGATTATAAATAAAAAATCAGCAAACTAACTCATTGGCCACATTTGAAAGGGCTCTCTGTATAGCCGAATCCATACTGGTATTGTGGCAAGGGTAGGCAGACATCCTGGCACATAGAGAAGAAGGTTGTGTCAATTAATACAAGCAGTGAGGTGACTATAGCTGTAGCATGGTAAAAGACTCTGGAAAGTGAACACATGAATATCCTATTCTGACTGGAAAGCGAAGGTTGCTGGAACACAAGTACCTGCTAAAGGATTTATGCCCGCTAATTTATATAATTGAGCAGTCTCGAGTTGAATTCTCTCCTGCAAGTAATTAAGAATATCCAAGCTAGTCATTATAAAGAGCAAACAAAAGGTTTTTGGCTACAAGTGAGTCATCTAACCAATCCAATACTCAACATTCAGAAAATATTTGGTCAAGGAAACCATTTAGGTCAAGAACGAACAAACTTTGACCTGATCACCAGCATATCTTTCCTGAATAGCCTTCACTTGTGGCGCCAAAGATCGCATAGCCATTGCAGATTCGACCTGTGCAAACTAAATTTTATAACTACATTGATAACACTATAAAAATACCATGAATTCACTCAAGAAAGAATGTTTCACTTAAATTTAGCAGAATTGACTAATAAACCTGTTTCTTGGTCAAAGGGGAAGTAGCAGCCTTAACAATTAGAGTCAGAAGTATGGCACATGCAAACCCATATGACTATGGCACATGCAAAGTAGAGAGCCCATCTTTTAAAACCTGAAATTTATTACAGTTACCCGCTTAACAAACATTCGAACAAAAGATTAAATCTTTCGTAAATAAGTATATTAGCAATTCAATAATATTATACCTTAAAAACAGTCTCCATTACATTCGTTATACCAGAGAGCCAATCAGAATTTTGTTTTGTTTTAGTTATATTGTCGGAAGACGAGACGGCAGCGTCTGCTATTGTATAAAGCAAATTCTCAGCTCGACCAAATATACCAAATAGTTCTTTAAAGACACCCTCCGAAGATTCGGGGTCGGGTCTCAACCCGAATTTGGCGACAGAAAGTGAACCGCGAAGGAAAGATTTATGACCGATCGCTGAAAAAAAGGGGTTTGGCTTACGGTCCGATGCGGAAACGGAGACACTACGGGGTTCAGTTTACCTGAGACAAAAGTGGCCATCATTATCAAGATTTCTGTAAAACCCCAAGATATGGTTTGATCGAAAAAGTTCCAGAGTAGTCTTCCGCGCACGTGATGAAGCCAGTCAACACTTCATCACGATTTAAATATATATATAAATTAAACGGTGGAACAAAATAATAAATATCCAAATTAATCACGCTACACAACCAATGTAACAGTCATACTGTTATAAATTAAAATATTTTATAATTTTTCTTGGTATCAAAGATTTTTACAACAATATTTTAAATGTATAATTAAACCCAACGACGATAGGTAAAGCTGTTAAAGCGGGTCGATGGTCTATCGATTCGTTTAATTAGGTGAATTAAGATAAAAAATTAATTGATTTAATTATAAATTGATTTAATTTAATTTATTTAATTTATAAATTAAATAAATTAATTGATTTAATTCACAGATTAATTTATTTAATTAAAAATATTAAATTTAATTTTTTTTAATGTTTATATTTAAATAATAATTGATTATATTTAAATGTTAATAATAATATTAAATTTATTATTTATTAATATTGAATAATATTGAATTTATTGATATTAAAATTTGAGATTATGTATTTGAATTTATAATTATTGATAAAATTTTTGTATATTAAATTATAATATAATTAATTTATATTATATTTAAATTATAGATTTATTATTATTATTATTAATATATTATATTTATTAATAATTAGTATATTTTATATATATATAAATTTTAAAATTAGCTCATGAATTTATTGGTTTAGGTTTGTTAGCTCATAAATTAAATTAAAATTAATAAAATACTAATCTAGATAATAAATTACTTGATTTGATTGAGGTCCGTTTAAAATCGACATGAAACAAGTCAAATCGAACCCAATCAACCCAGTTGGTATGACACCCATTTTGGACCTACCGAAAACCACCCATCTCCACAAGTAGCACTTTCACCATCTGCACAAGTCCATAACTTTTGAAGATCTTGCAAAATCATTCAACTCCAAGTACCTCATAGCATCATGAGTATTTGAATCTAGGGCATCCCCATAAACACTGTAACATAATTCAGGACAAGCATTTGTACCTTCGTCGTAGCCCTAAGTTATAGAGAGTCATTCGTATGGGTGGTACTAACCTAGAATATATCAAAGAATTGCATTGCTATGTGTGTAAATGAATATTTAGTTTGCCATTGTTTACACAAGGCTCCAAATGTAGAAGAAGATTGGATATAGCAAGCTTATTTAGAATGGCAAGTCTTCTCATTAAAACAATATTCATTCTTAATTAGATGGATAAACTTATTTTTGGACAAAAGTTTCATTTCATGATTTAAACATTTTCTTTAAATACGTTTATATTTAGTTAATAAATGTATTGTAAAAAAAGAAATCTGAATTTTACAAAATTAAAAGGATTCAATCAATATATTATTTTAATTCTTTAATTTTTTTTTTTTTGAGTGAGTAATCATTTTCTCTCTTACTTTTTAACTTAATACCCTAATACCTTCTTACTTTCTAAAAAAAATTTCAAACATCAAATATTAAATAATTTAAAAAAATAAAGAGGTAGCAAATATTTTTAATTTATCTAATATTAATCTTTATCTTGTTCTTTAATTTTTAAATTATTTAAACATAATTAATTTGTATAATAATATAATATAATTATTAATTAATTTTAAATTACTGATTTTGAGTAAGATTTATACCTTACTTGAACCTAAATTGTCAAGTAGTATCCGTAAGATTGGATTATTCTTACGGGTGCAAGTGAACCTACTCACTCATATTCTATTATCAATGTGAGATGTTTTTCTTTTTTTGGAAATCCGGAAACTTCAACCGTCGGTCAATACCCTGGAATTTGCTTGTCCCGGGATTTATCCCAGGGACCCAGACTCTCGACTACCCTAAAGTAGCGTCACGGGAACGGGGCTCAGGCCTAAGTCGAAAGCGTCCGTGGTATCCTGATCGACAAATACCCTGACAGACGGTACCAAACGACTGGAGAAAACCGGAGCCTGACCCACTAAACGCTTCAACAAAAGTGTCATGGGGGGAATTAAACTTGGGACTTTGAGGTCCCAAGCCCAATTCCCATCACCAGGCCAAGCGGGTTGGTAATGTGAGATGTTATATTATAACAAAATATCTATCTACCTATCTTTCTTTTTTAACTAATTTTTGAATTGATTAAAGATCCTATGTCTACATTGCTTTTGAAACTTTATATTTTTGAAATTCAACAAATTACAAGAAGCTATGAAGAACAAATTTATCTTCTTAGGTGTAAAGTTGAAATATTTTCTAGATTTGCTAAACCTAAAACTCCTTTATAATCTTGTAGATATATTATTATAAACAAATGTTACCCATTCCTTTATCTTTCCATAGAATGGTTTATCTGAAGATGTAGACATTCAAAACTATTGTTTAATTAATTACTGCATAAATTTAATTGTATATGGACACATATTTCATATAGAAATAATTTTTTGAAGTATTATTACATAAATTTAAACTAAATTTCTTCTAATTGATATGAACCAAATTTAAAACTCAAAATTTTGATACAAATTTAAAAGATTTTATTAGTTGAGTTAATTAATAATTAAAATTCTGTATAATAATACATGTTTTATGAATATAATTTCATAGATTTTGTTATAGTATAAATCGGGTAATGTTAATAAGTATATAACTTGTTGCAACTTGTGTTGATATTTCACCTTAAAATAATATATCATTAGATGAAAATAAAAAAAATAAAAGAGGGAGAGAGAGACATGGGTTGCTTTTATTTTATCAAGAATATGGATGGGCTAGTAATATATTTTGTTGATATTTATGTATTTAAGTGTTATATATATATATGAAGAGAAATTAAAATATTTTTATTTCCTATTGAATCAAATTTTCCAAAATTTATCGTTAAAGAATAAAATTTAAAAAGAAAAATAAAACAATATAATTTTATATTTAGCCAATAAATCTTGAGATAAATCAGCATCTTTATCTGATTCTTATGATTATTAGTATAAGATAGGAGGAGTTTTAAAACATGTAATCTTCATAATATATATATTTTGAATTTAAAAATATGATTTTTTAAAATATTATTAAAATAAAAGAAATTATAAAATATATGAGAATTTAAAGAGGAAAATTTTAAAAAATAACTTTTAAATTAATTAATTTATTAATTAATTGTTATCAATTTTATTTGGTTGAAAACATTCAAATATATAATGTAAAATAAGGAGAACGTTGAATTTGCATGTGGTGACATGGACTTGAGTGACTTGGGTTGTTATGGCCTCTACACAATATGAATGGGCTTACTTTTAATTGAGTTTTGGCCCATAAGCATAAGGCAAAAAATCTAAATAATTATTATAAAATATTATCAAAATTTTATATTTGTCAGAAACTATTATACCAAATAAAAAATGAAAATAGTTTTAGCTCGGTACAATTAATTATTGTGTCAAATAAAAAAATGAAGGAATGCGAAAGTAATTAAAAAAAATGAGAATGATAACAAATTTATTGATGTAAAAATAAAAATTTGACATGTGAAAGTATGTTTAAAAAAGAAAAAAATAACAAATTTATTAATTTAAAAAATGGTGAAATACATAAGCATTTTTTTTTATTGAAAAATGCAGTCTTTTATAATGATTATTAGTATTTTTCCTCAATACTTAAAGAGTTTTTTTTGTTTGTTCTTCATTAGATTCTTCCTTTTCAGAACATGGGTGGTGAGATAATTGGCCGTTTGTTCAATTTATTTTGATTAATCTATGCTGAGAAATTTTGCTATATCTGAAATAAGGGAAGAACTTCATTTGAGAATGGCATGAAAGACCACTCAGATAATTTAGTCGACAGGAAATTCAAAACAATGAACCAAAAAAAGCAACTAAAAAACAGAATTTTTTTCTTAATATTTGGATATCAAAAATTCACACCACAAAAATTTAAATATTAATTTAGATTGATGTTTATTTTTTTCATCCAAATGGATACGGATTTGACAATATCATGCTTGGATATGAATGCTACCTCTAATCTCAATTGCTAAAAATAAGGAATAATTTTGTAATTTATTAAGCCGTGAAATGACAACTTAAGTAAAATAATTTTTTAAACCTAAGAATTTCAGATAGAATTAATTTAGCAATATATAAACCTCATCAAGATAATTTTGTTTAATTTCCTCTTATATCTTAATTTTTTTTGGATAACTTGAAATATCCGAACTTCTCTTGGATTGACGATCTTAATTATATATATATATATATAAAGAAATGTGACATCCATTTAATTTTATTAAATAATAATTTCATAGTTAAAGTAAAATTTAATTTAGCAATAGCAAATCATAAAAACTCACTTTTAACTAAATTATTTGAATGTATTGTCGAAGTTTTGTCTTTCTAAAATATATAAAATGCACATATGATTTTTATTTTTAATTTCTTGAATGTGAAAAAAGAATGACATTTTAACTGTGAAAGTAGGTAAGAAAATGAGAAAAACAACCAATAATTGTTAAGATCTATGTATTTAATTTATTTAAATAATAATCTATCACAATGACTTTTTTTCCTATTTATCATGGTTAGAAATGTCTTTTTAGTTACTTATTTTATGCATTTTTATGGGACATTTTATCAGTAAATGATTGTGATATTATGATTATTCTTAAAATATTGAATCTTACAAAAAAATTTATTATAAAAAATTAAGGATTAAAATAAAAACTAATTTTAAATAAAGTAGACAATATATTATAAGTGATTTTATTTTGTTTTTTTAAATTTGTCTTATAAATTGGTCAATTAATCATGAGAGATATTGTCTTGGATATTTATAAAAATAAAAAAAAATCAGCATCTTTATTTGATTTTTTTTTTTTTAATCCAGATATCTGGACAGTTTACGCACATCTCGATTAATCTTGGGAGAGGGCTAGCACAACATCCCACCGCCGTGACCCCCTCTTAAATTGCAGCGCACCCCAGGAATTGAACCCCAGACCGTGCGCCTAACCACACAATCAAGAGTTTATCCCTACCAGTTAGAGGTGTCTAACGGGTCGAGTCGGCCCTCGAACCGACCCGGCCCGGTCCATCAAAAAACCGGGCTCGAATCGGCCCGGACCACTGTTCACACGGTCCGGGCCGGTTTCGGGCCAATATAGA
>JAVXUL010039458.1:0-11079 GCA_035590515.1 Trichilia minutiflora
ATTTGGATTGATTATGCGTCAATAAAGATGCATTAATCGTCATAGTCCAATATTAAAGATTAGATTGGACCGGATTGCTTGAGACGTTAAACTCATGACTATTATTTTAAAAATGTGATCACATAAAATGTTTTCTTGTTAATTACCCTGAGAGGCGTTTTCGAATAAATAAAATTTTGTTTTCAAAATCGATTAATGTAGCTCAAGTGGGAGAATATTGGATTTGTTGTGGGCTTACATTAAATCGTTGTTATGATTTTATTAAAAACGGACTAATGTCATAGTCATTGAGTAAAATGGACCCAATTATGTGATCTAAAGAAAATTGGGCTTAACGTCTATAACGGACTAGTTTTTGCAGTCAATGTAGGTCATGGGTCATGTTAAAGCCTTTGATGAAGAGGCTCAATAAAGATCAATTAGGATTAGGCTAGGTCCCCTCTCTAACTTTATATAAAGGAAAGTATGGGTTTCAAAACCCTAACCTACCTTCTTCCCATGGAGTAGGCTGCCATAAGCTAAAGAATAGAGAGGAAGACCTAACCTTTAGAATGCTGCAAGTTGTATCGAAACACTGCGTCGAATGATCAAAAGAGATACGCATTCTAACTCATAATTGTATTCTATATTTGTATATACGAGATCTCGGAGAATATAAGAATCGTAAAATTTCAAAATAACATATCAATAATGTGCGTGAATAGAGAAATCGGCCTAGTGTTAGGGCAAAAGATAGGCATTGTGGAGGATATAAATACTGATATGAATGGTCCGTAGCAAAATAAGCACATGTGCATAGATTGTCGTTACCCTAACTATGCCACCTTCTCTAACTGTGTATTGGTAACACAATTACCATGAAACAACGTTTTCCCAAATATCAGGTAGTCTACATTTTCCAAAATGTACAAAAAATGTGCCTGAATATTTATTGACAAAAGAATCCTGGAGAGGTAAGTTGCATGGTATTACCATCTGCACAAAAACATAGATGCCAAAAGAAAAGTTGCATCATTACTGCATGCATAGAGACAAAAATATATATTTTAAAATATGCACTACCTGTTACTAGTTAGCAAACCAATTCCAATGTGAAAAAATGCATACCTCTGTACCTTTATAGAAAGTTTGCAGACCCAGGCCCACCAGGATGGTTCTGAAGAAATGGTTGGTGGGTGATTTGGTAAGTAAGTTCTAGTTTTTGCTAGATTTACTGACCTGAAGAACCTACTTTCACGTCCACATGACTGCTCTGTTCTCTCTGTGCCTTTTTCCTTCTATGTGCAACAGGTCCCAAGTAACAAATTAAAACCATCTGTGAGTTAATTAAAATTAAGTATGTACATATTTAGATAAAAGCACAAAAATGTAGTTAGCTTGTACTTGTGTGAGAGTCCATATATCTTTGACTTGCAGGCGTCTGCATAACAAAAATAAATGTTATCAACACATTAAATTAGAAGTTGAATGAAGTGTATGTCTGTGCATGAATAAAAGAGTAACGAATGAGAACCTGATTTTGTGGGCACCCTCTCCTGTTGTGATCTAGTTGTTTGCCTTTCTCACACCTCATTTTATAGTTCCTTCTGTCACTCAGGCCGGCAACTTTACTTGGATCTTTCTTTCTGTTGTATGAAGCCTACCAATTCCACAACTCTCCCAAGAGACACTAAATCTGGTAGGTCCATCCTTGGCCCAATACAATCCATCAAGAATAGGGTGAATAATCTCAGAGTAAGTTAATAAATATGCTTCCTTAGTCTAGCTCTATCTACATAATCTCCTGGTTCGTGTTTGGTGTGAATAATACAAGCCAGTGCATGCTTGCACGGAATGTCAGTCGGTTACCAACTCAAACAATCACAATTTCTCATACTTAAAGCCGCAACAAAGTGTCTGTTTGAATTATGCATAAACTTTATCACCTCAAACTCAAGCTTACTGCTCTGGACCACCATGCATTTTCTGGCAAACTTTGCAATCTTGCTGATTTTTTTATGAACTCTGGGAGGTTGTGTTGCCGACTAATTTACAAACTTTTCGCTCCTTTTGATCAACCTTTTCATTAGCTTCAGCCTAATGAACTCAAGAATGTCAATGGGCTTCAACCGAATGAACTTTAATTTTTTTACATATAATTTTTTTTTCTCGAATATGATATATGTTACTAGTTTGATGTGCAATATATACTTTGAATAAAAATATTTTACATATTTTTATTTCAATTACTTTAGGTAAAAATCAATTATACAACCTATATAGTTCAATGTGAAATATCCATTACAAACCCATAAATATTCGGATTTAATATAAGTTTAGTATTATTAATATCTAGTGAATGCGAGTTTGGTCTTGTGGTATCCATTTGATATCCGATCCAATTTAATCCTTATTCACACTTACTATGACTTAGATTATTATTAGACTCCTAACTAGTTAATGATCAAACTTAGTTACATGTTTTGGATAAAATTTCATATTTCATATCTTTATGTAGATTTCGTTGTACAATATGCTTCTTATCTTGCTTCTATCCGCAGGAAACAATTCGTAGGCACATTACTTGGGTTAGCTGATTGGCACATCCCTTGGGACACGTAGCGAATCATTGTTGGGTTATCATTGAATGTCACCATCTTCTTCACGTGAAGCACCATTTCCTCCTCTTGTTTTTTCTTCAGTCATCTTAGAATCATAATCCCCAATCAACAGAAGTATAATAGTAACGTTTCTATGATTGGATAAAGGACTTGTCATCATTTATTGTTTTTTAACTTTATCTTATATTATGACTGGATGAATGATTCTTCATGTTACTGTGAGAGAAAATGATTTAGTGGTGCCATGTTTTAGTTATTGTCTTTGAAAAAATTGTTTGATGAAAATAGATAGTCATGTACTGGATCACAGGTATAGATGTCACGTAATATCATTACTTAATTATTAGGAATTTGGTCAACTAAATTAGAGGTACTATGATAAGAATGTTGATCTTAATGATCCTGCTACTGTACACTTATACATTATAATATGATTTTCATTTTCTAACTTTTAAAGAATTCTCTTATCTTTTTCAATTCTTCGCTTTGTTGGGTTTGACATGCCACGTATATGGTTTACTAACGTCAAGTTTCATGACATTATATAATAAAATATTCCATATATATATATATATATGATTAAAATGAAGTAAATATTGGATATAATTTAAATATGGATACATGATTTAATGTTATCTTATTAAAGCTATTTTTTAAGATGTAAATAGCAATAAATTTGTGTTAGAATTCAAGATAAATTGTAGTAAAATAGTTCTCTTAAGAATATTTATTTGATTTCAATAAAATATGAGTAGTTATATAATATTAAGAATTGAGCATATTTTAAATTACTCTATCATATTTTATATGTATATATAAATAGATGTCTTGAGTACGAAGAATACATAGAAAAATTTTCAATTCCAATGTATCTTTTTTTGTTTTTATTTTTCATCAAAAAACCAACAATGATATTAGAGCTTTCTTAATCATGGGTTCTTTAAATTAGTGAAGGCTTTGAATAATCTTCCTTTGGATTTTTCTTCTATTTTTTCAGGAAAAAATTATCATACATGAGCGGTCAAAATGCAATCCTACTTACAAGCCTTTGATTTATGCTGGAAACAAAAAAAGAAGTTACTCCTTTACCAGCGAATCCAACTTTAGCTCAAATTAAGAGCCATAATGAAGATAAAGCCAAGAAGTTCAAACCAAAAACCTGCCTATATTTTTCAGTTTCAGAAATAATTTTCACAAGCGTTATGGCATGTCAAACCTGAAGGTTCTATGGCCTAAATCATGCTTGAAATATAAGTTTTTCAATCAAAACCCTAGGCTACAAAGCATAAAAACTAAGAGGAATCAAGATGACAGACCTTAGGGCTTTTGGTAGATTACTTGCAAGCTTTCCTTTTTGATGAAGATGAGAGTTTGAAACCTAGCTCTTCTCCACTTTATACCATCCTCTTGTCTTCCCCAAGGTTGGCCGAAATTCTTGAGAGAGAGAAATGGAAATTAACTAATTTTCTTGTCAAAATAATCCAAAAATAAAAATATTTTTATTTTTATTTATTTTAATTAGTATTTATCTAATAACTATAATAAATAAATAAAAATAATATGATATATCAATATCATTATATGTGTATGCAATCATGCAAAGTGGACCAATGAAAATAATTTATTGATAAATATAAAGTTTATATAAGATCAAAAGCCCTGAAACCAATAACACGAATGATTTTTAGGGTATATACACTAACAAAACCCTTAAACAGATATGGGGTTTGTTCAAAGATGAGTACCAAGGTAATGAACAAACAAGGTTGAAGCAAATTTTAAATCTTAAGAGAGAATTTAAGATTCAAAAAATAAGAGTCTAAGGGGATCAAAGAATATGTTAACAAACTTATGTTAATTGTTAACAAAATTAGATTGTTTGATGAAGAGTTTCCAGACAAAAGAGTTGTTGAAAAAATTCTTGTGAGTCTACCTGAAAAGTTTGAGTCTAAGATCTCATCTCTTCAAGATTCTAAGGACGTTTCCAAAATTACCGTTGTTGAATTAATTAATTCATTACAAGACATGGAGTAACAAAAGGCAATTAGAAATGACAAAACAATGGAGAAAGCTTTTATAGCCAAGGCCCAAGACATTATCCAAGCAATCATTTGCATCAAAGAAGGAAAAATTTTCACCATGTGGTATATGCAAGAAAAATAATCATGATAAAAAGGATTGTTGGCATAAAGGTAAACCTCAATGTTTTAATTATAAAAAATTTAGGCATATGAAAAAAGATTGTAGGTTTAAGAATAAACAAGCTAATTTAGCATAAGAAGAAGAATCTCTTTTTTGAATCCCGGAGAGAAGTGCTCCAAGAAAATTATCAATAAGTGGTTGATGAGAAATGTGTCAATAATTGAAGAGAAGTGCTTTAACATATTTAATATCAAGGAGTTGATGAGATGTGTATAGCAACTGATGAAAGGTGTATCAAAAATTATCAGTAGGAGAATTCCAACATGTAAATTTTTTTTAACACCATGTTTGAATTAAAAGAAGGAATGCTAAAGATAATTTAAATTTAGATGCACGATTTAATGTTATCTTATTAGAGCTACTTTTTAGGATGCAAATAGCAATAAATTTATGTTGGAATTCAAGATAAGCTGCAGTAGAATAGGTCTCTTACGAAGATTTATTTGATTTCAATAAAATAGGAATAATTGTATAATATTAGAAATTGAACATATAAATAGGTCTCTTACGAAGATTTATTTGATTTCAATAAAATAGGAGTAATTGTATAATATTAGAAATTGAGCATATTTTAAATTACTCTATTATATTTTATATGTATAAATAGAAAAATTTTCAATTCCAAATTATCCTTTTTTGATTTTATTTTTCATCAAAAACCAATAGCAAAACAATCTCATAAAATTATATGTAAAACATTACAGTGGCTTACACAAACACAATTTTCCCACTTTATTTACAATAAAAACAATGACTTGTTGCTAGAGAAACCTAAACCTAGTAGAACCCATGCATGTATACCAAACAATAATTAAAAACAAACCAACAATGCATACAAATGATTGAAGAAAAAACAGGAAAAGGAAAAAGAAAGAAGAAAATAAATGAGAAAGAGCACAGGAAGACAGCAACCTCTTGAATGAGAGGATTGATCAATCGATACTGGTGAAGTAGATGAATTAGCTGATAGAATAAAAAAAAGGATTAAGGCAATTTGAGGATGCCTTCAATTCCAGAGAAGAAAAAGGAAGAAGAAGAATTAGTTGTTTTGCAAAATTCTGGCATAATCTGTTAAATATTTGTGGGCTTATATTAATCATTGTTATAATTTTATTAAAACGGACTAATAGAATAGTCTTTGAGTAAGTAGACTCAATTATATGACTTAAAATAAATTTGCTTTGATGTTTTTAACAGGTTAGTTTAATAGTTAACGTAGGCTAATGGGAAGGTCTAACAAAAACTAATTAAAATAAGTTAGGTCCCCTCTCTAACTTTATGAAATTAACGAATATAAAGGATGTATATGAAACCTGAGAATGCCTTTACTCCATTAAAAAGATTGTCACATACATACACATATATTGAAACAAATATACACCTATAACTTAAATAGATATTCATCTTACAATAATTTTTTATATTCTATATTCATATATATACGACAACGAAGATTTCTTACATAACCACCTTTCATTCCATTCCTCTCATATATTCCATTCCCCTAAAAAACCTTTAACCAAAACAGGTCTAACACCTTAGCAAATTTCACAAATTAGCTAGAGGAAAACTAAAGAAAGAAATAATTAAGACAAAATAGCAACAAATCAGTTTATTATTGTACTAGTCCAAGTGTCACCCTTTATTTTTGCCTCGAAATCTCACTTGAATGTCCTCAAACCAAGCTGGCTTCTTTTGGACAAGTTTAAAGTCTCTGGGTGCCTTTTCTTTCTCTGATCAAGTTCTTGTCATTCTTGAGGCCCCATCATTAGCTTACGACATCTCATCGAACGTGGAAGACATTGGGATTTTTGATGATGATATCATACATGTAAACTGCGTTGAACTTTAAGAAATCTCTAGGGAGAGAGATTAAATCAATAGAAGAAGGCTTGTGGAATTGGATGATATCAGGATCTCCACCGTAATACCTCTCCCAACCTAAACCTTTCAAGATTTGCTCAAGTGAAGTATATGAAGATATAACTTCACCTGAAGATAAATGGACCAAAACTTTTCTTCTGGAATTGCCTTGTGATTCATTTTTAAAACCCCGACAACCAGACATTTTTCTTGTATAGATATATTTTATGAAGTGGGTTTTGAAGTATATCTAGTGATAGAGAAATGAAGCAGGGAAGAAAAATTGATCAGTTATTGTTGCCTTGGTGAAGAAAGAAGTAACTAGCTAGGGGTATATACATATGGGTGGGTGGCTGTTAAAAAGACGCAAGAAGAACAGGAAGAAAATACTCTTTAAGGGAGAGAGGGGTTTAAAGAAGAGAAATGATAGGTATTTTATCATGCTCCACAAAAACTTTATCATATGCTTATAGCTTTCTTTATCTCTTCCATATATGAAAATCATGCAAAAGTGGCATCCACTTGAATTATAGGTCATACTCCATCAAGATCACATAAACAAGCTAAAATTTTCGAGCATTGAGGCCAAACCTTAATCATCTCAAAATCAATCATCAAACAATTTAAATTCTATTACTATTGTCCGAGTCTTTACTTTCAAATTTAATCTTTTAAATCTATAAATTATTCTTATACAGTTTAATCTAATACTTTGTCAGCCCATGTAAAATTCTGTAATAGTAACTCTAGCAATTGTATTTCTTTTTCTTTCTTTTTTTTTCCTAGTGTGGATTTGTGTATTTTTTGGTCCTTTGATCTGGTATATGTATCCAAAAAAAAATAAAAAATGTTATTTACGGAAAACATTAATTACACAAAGTAAACTTAAGGGGATATGTTAAAAGAATTTTACTAGTAGCTGGCAGCATATGTGGTCAATAACGTCTTAGTCACATAAAGAAAGATTAAGAGGATAATACAAAAGTTAATTAGAGGGTATAAGCTAGGTATAACCTGTATTAGTAATTAAGGATCGCTGCCATTGCACATCTAACTAATTTTAAAGAAATATTGCAAAAGTTAACGTAATCAAGAGATTATATGTTTACTATAGCTATAAAAATAAACCAATATATCTAATTTATTATTAGAAATTTTTCATGGACAATGAGGCCCTATATTCCCATTTTAAAGTAATATTACAAAAGGTAAAGTAATCAAGAGGTTACATATATGTTATACTAAGCTATAAGAAAAAATCAATATAACTAATTAATTATTAGCAATATTTCATGGACAGTACTGATGCCTTATTCTCGTTTTAAAGGAATACTGCAAAAGTTAAAGTAATCAAGAGATTATATACATATATATGTTATACTATAAGCTATAAGAATAAATCAATATATCTAATTAATTATAAGTAATATTTCATGGACGGTGATGCCACATTTCTCTTTTAAAGGAATATTGCAAAAGTTACAAGAAATCAAGAGATTACATATGTGTTATTTCATGGACGGTATTACAGAAATCATTTTAAGAAGATATGAAAATGGAGGAACAGAGGAAACGAAAAATGAGTTGTTCTTCTTCTTCTCTCTCAAAGAATACAGAGCTTTCTCTCTCCTCTTACAATCAATACTCTCTTCTTTCTTAAACTGAAAAAATAAAAACTAAAGAAATGCAATGAATCTAAAACTGAATTTTAACAAATAATGTACACGTCAGCAAACTTTTATCCAAGTCAGCAACTCATTCAGCAACTCATTCGTAATAGACGGTGATGCCAGATTCCGATTTTAAAGTAATATTGAAAAAGTTAAAGAAATAAAGAGATTATATATGTATATTATTTCATGGACGGTGATGCCATATTTCTATTTTAAAGGAATATTGCAAAAGTTAAAGTGTGTGCATACACACATATATATGTATGTATGTATGTATGTATTGTAAGAACGAATCAATATATCTAATTAATTATTAGCAATATTTCATGGACGGTGATGCCATTTTTCCATTTTAAAGGAATATTGCAAAAGTTAAAGTAATCAAGAGATTATATATATTTTATTTCATGGACGGTGATGCCGTATTCCCATTTTAAAGTAATATTGTAAAAGTTAAGGAAACCAAGAGATTATGTCATCGATGGTCATGCCATATTTCCATTATATATATATATATATATTTATGTATGTATGTGTTTGTTATATACAATAAGCTATAAGAATAAATCAATATATCTAATTAATTATTAGCAGTATTTCATGACGGTGATGCCATATTTCCATTTTAAAGAAAAAGGTTAAAGCAATCAAGAGATTAATTACTGATAACATATATGTTATACCATAAGCTATAAGAATACACCAACATATCTAATTAATTAAAGAATTAAAGATTAAAATAATTAGAATGACAAAAACAAAGTATTATTCCTTATAAGTTATAACTAAAATAAAAAGTATGAAAGAAAATAATTACAACGACTAAAATAATTAGAATGACACATCCCATTTATTTGATCATTTTAATATTTTAAAATAAGAAAATATTACAAACCACGCACAAATTAATGAGATGATTAGCAGTTAGGGAATTCTAGAGAGTCTTGGGTGCTTGTAAACTATAGATCATATTATATATGAAGTTGGCATAATATTTTCAGCTAATCGATCATAGTTATTTGATACATCTAATGCATCTTCTTTAAATCTAATTCTTTTTTTCTTTTTTCTTTTTTATATTTTTTGTCTATATTTCAAATTCACAACTTCAAAATTTTGTCTGTATATAGACTTGGAATAAGATTAGGTAAGTAAAACAAAATTCTCTTTGGTACTGTTCTCATTACTTTTTAGGTATAATTGTTGGAATAAAAGTTTTAAGTATCAAATACTAATATAAAATATATAAAATTTTATTAAAAATTACTATTATTTAATAATTTTTAATTTTGTTTTTAAAGCAAATAAGTTAAGCTTAAATGAGCACAATTTTCCTCTAATTATTAACTACTGAAAATTGGCATGCATATTGCGAAGCTGACAGTGAAGGTTGCTGTGCTTAACTGATCATCAAATTTGTGAATATTGATTACTAACTTTATTAAGAAACTTGCAAAGGTTCCTCTACACATGTCCCTAAAGCAAGGAATAGTTAGGATTAATCCTTTCTGTTGTTTATATTTATAAAGCATGCACAAAGGATACTTTGAATTGAAATAACAGATTCAGCTAAAACTTCTTTATTTCTTATTTTCGCTGCAATTATGTCAAATGCAACCTCAAACACTCTCCTGATTTACTGTAACTTTGAATAGAGATGGAATATATGTCCGTCTCGTTGGACACTTGAAAAGCTTTCAAGGAAAAAAACAGTTAGTTGCTTTATCTGTGAGGTATGGCTATAAAAATATCTGGCTAATATATAGCGTTTCATACACTGTTTAATTAATCTGAGCATTGATTTGCTTGGATTTTTTTCCTGCACTTTTAAATGCTTGCCATGTTGATTGCCTTTCAGCTTCTTTATAACACCAAGTACAAGCTTATCATGTGACAAGTTGTTTTAGTTCACTTGGCCATTTGTATGTTTAAAGTCAAACAAGGAGACTGGCAATGAGTTTTACTTATTATTTATCAATTCTAAAAATTTTGTATGCAGCCCTGTGATTTACTTTGTTACTCATTGATTGCCTCACATGTGGTTAGACAAATTTTTGTAAGCTTGTGATGTTTCTAGCGGAATGTTCGATATGTTGCACAAAATAGTGTAATACCTATACTTTTTTGGAGAAATTCTTACTGCATATATCTTAGAACTAAATTGAGCTTTTATAAAAGAAAACATAGCTTCCTGTTCACTAAAGGTACATGTATGGTGCTTGGTGCAATTTAAGTGTTTCTGCTGGCAAAATTTTTTTGTTTATCTGGAGCTATATACATTTGTATGTCCTGGTCCTGGTCCTTTTTCATTTTCTTTTTCTCTTCCTTTGTTAACATATAATGATATAATATTCATGCTATAATGTCAAACATACTAGCATCTCTACATAATTTATTTCTTCAAGACACTTGCAACGGCCGATTATGGTGGCTGCATTTCAGTAAAGCAGTAACACTTGTCAAAACATTAGCATTATTTGATGCTTGGATATGCTCTTCTTAAAAAATTCTTGGAAATTGGGAAATTAAATTTTCTCGGAGATTTCTTTTAAATATGAAAACGTGGTTTTATAACAAATATAGCCTTCATAATAAATGCAACGAATATATATATACATACATAGGCGGAATCAAAAATCTAGGAGAGTCAAAGTTGAAAATAAGTATACTGATATAAAGTATAAAAATTAATAAATTATCATTAAAAAATAAAATTATTAAATTATATTATCATAATTAAA
>JAVXUL010039469.1:0-11079 GCA_035590515.1 Trichilia minutiflora
CAACAAACAAGCCAAAAATCCTCGAAAATCAACGAGCAAGCAATCGAAATGCTCAATGAGTGCAAATGCATGAACAAAAAGTGAAAAGGAAGTTACCATCATACCCTCAGGGTACAATCACGGGTGTGATAACTGTTATAGAGTGAAAGTGTCAATACGTTTTGACGTATAATCTTCTCTAGATTTCTTTAGGCTAAAGGTGTCAATACGTTTCTTCGAAGGTGTCGATATGTTCTTATATAACCTCGAGTGTCTCTATTATAAACATGTCGAAATGTCTGTAAAAGGTGTCGACACGTTTCATCTAAAACTTTGAATTCTTGACACTTTTGTCTTCAATTTTTAAACTTGAAATGAACATTCCTTTCCAAGTAAGATCAAGTGAAGAACATTTGTCCAAGTAAATCAATTTCGACACAATTTCAATCATTTAACATATATACTTGTCATTATTAAAAACACTTAAGCACTTTAGGGTCATCAATCTCCCTATTTTTTGATGATGATAAAACACTAATTTATTCATCAAATTATTCAACAAAAGACATTCTATGCTTTCAATGATATATGATATTATTCCTCTTTTTGTCAACAATCAAAAAAATGAAAAACAACTTAGTAAGTACAACTCATCAAAAACACATAAGACAAAACCTATGAATGAAGAAATAGAAATAATATCATTGATTTGAAGCATCCATACAAAGATTTAAAACGAAAACAAAGGAATAAAAAAAATTCGACGACGACGACGACAAGTCTGCCGTGAGATGTCTGCTAGCTCAGGATCCACATCAGGTCCAGAAGATGAAGAAGAATCATCCACCTGAACTGGACGTGATGAAGTTCCTTTATCAGAAGAAGGCTAATAACCCATATAAGGAGGCCTCGGATGGAATGGTTTATAATGTGCAGGAGGCTAAGGGCTAGATGGAGGAGGTTTAGGTCCAGATGAGGGTCTTAGTCTACCTAATCTAGCCTCTATGTTATGTAATCGAATAAGCAAGTCCGCATGATTAATCACCGATTCTATTCGATGTTTGTAAACCATCTGCTCGATATTAAACATCATTTGCTAGGTTTCAATGACTCACCTATCCAACATGTGAACCATAAATAAAATCGTAGATTGAAGAGCAGTAAAGCTCTCCAATAACTCTTCTATCTTGGACTCTAACATCAGAGCGAGTAGAGCAAGAGGTAAAGAAGATCTAGGCTACGGAGGAGGAAATGCTGGTCTATCCTGCTGAGTAGTCTACGAAGGTATATGCTGAAGAGGAGACATAGGAGGAGGAGGAGGAGGCTGCATACTCGAAGGCTCAGTAGCTGATTCGATTAAAGTGCACTTCGATTCATGTTTCATAATAGGCTCTAATACCTATCGCGCGGTCTGTTTTGATAGTAACTCCACATGTGAATCAGGAAACTGTGTATTATCATCATCTTCTAGACATTCACGAACACCTGGCTATCATAAAAAAGATTTGTTTGGCTATTGCTCATAATGCATCTTCCTTAAAGTAGGTTCACCTAAAATGATTAAAGGAGGAGGAGATACACTCTCTACACCAACTAGTATCTCTAATAAAGTCTTCTGTAATAGTTAAGTTATAAGAAACCTATAATAAAGATTGTATCTATTGGAAGCCACTCGTATGATGCTAGTGATGAGCCAATTTGCCAGATTTGATCATCTATTATTCATAATACAATCTATTTACCATATATCTTTAATCGACATTTTAATAAACTTTTTTGAACAAGTATTCAGATTATGAACAATGATAAGATGTAGAATTTGTTCATTCAACCCCAGTTTTGACGATTTGTTCTTAATAACTTGTAAATCAGGATTCTTGAAAATCGTTTTGCAGGTTTTGAGTAGTCTGAATGTAGAAGGAGTATAGTATTCTCTCCCTGGTATCATGCTAAAGGCATCTACCATCATTGCCTTATCAATTACCATCTCAATGCCACTTATAAATGTACAAAATTTATTCTTCTAATTTTTACCAGTGTGTGGGTCTCTTATGTCAAGATTGAAATAAAATAATCGAACTAGTTTCAGGTAATATTTGCCTTTGATACTCAGAAACGGTAACCATCCAAACCGTTGAATCTGAGTCATATAAGAAAAACAAAAGGAATCTAGGAACTCAAAATACCTGATCAGGAGTGATGGTTTGATGTGCAAAAAGGGTCATAAATCGATCTTCTGATTCTTGACTTGTGAAACCCCATAGATTTGGGTCTCTTGGAATTTCAGATGATGTGGAGTCATGTGTCACTTTTTATTTATTTTTTGCTTGATGAGATGCGGGGATTTTCATTCTAGGCGCCATTTTGCTTAAGAAGAATGGAAATGAGATAAAGATTTGAGAAAATCTGATAGTATTTGAACAATTTCTATGAATGTTAGAGAGAAAGAGGAAAATGAGAGCTTAAAGGGATTTGAAATGAAGAAGAAGATGATGTTTGATCTTTCAAATCATACAAACGTTTTAAAATGTATGTTCATAAAAATCCAATCATCATTACAAGGGTGTTGACATGATTAAGAAGGTTCTGACACGTTTTAACGTAAAGAATCCTTCCTTCATTATAGAGGTGTCGACACAACTAAGAGGGTTCTGACATGTTTTGACGAGCATATCAGCACGTACAAGAAATATTTTGACATTTTTAAGTAACATTTTGACATGTTTTCAAAATATTTTGACTCACTAAAAATCACATCAAAGACTTCCCTCTTAGTTATAACTTATATCAATCATTCAAAGACTATAAAATCAACATTAGAATCATCTTGTGATAAATCAATCAATGCATATGAGTCCTAAAAACATCTTATGTGACAAAATTATTCATGATCTTAGGGTTTTGTAAAAATGTCAATCAATTGATCATATGTGTTGACATATTCAAGACAAATATCCTCTTTGTAATAGCAATAACAAAAGGACTTACTAACTTAAAACATTTTACAAAATATTTTTCATAAGCCTTTTGTTTTATTTCAGGCCTTTAACTAATCCCAGCTTTACCAAAAATTAATCTTTAAGTACCTAATAATTTATCTAGTGCTTTTTTTTTAGATGTGAATTTGTCTAGACATCTACTCAAGTCTTTAATCTTGCCGTTGAGTTTTCATTTTTAGATTTTAAAATATTCATTTTGCTTTCACAATCACATACAATTTTTTTTCAACTTTGCTGTCTATTTCTTTTAGAGATTCATTTTCTTTTGACAGATCAATGTTTTTCTTTTTAACTTCTTTGAATTTCATGCATAATTTTTTAAAGTCAGATTTTAAATCCTCATACAACTCAAGAAGTTCATCATACATTATATCATCTTCACTACTTGAACAAGAATCATAGTAGGATAAAGAATGTACCTCAGTTTCTTATTTTTCCATCATGTAAAAGTTTGCTTGTTCATTTTCTGACAAGGATAAACTTTTTTCACTTGAGGAATCATCCCATTTCACTTTCATTACCTTCTTCTTTTTACCATCCTTTTAAAATTTCTTTGCTAGACATTCAGGTCATGTTTGTCATGGTTTCTTGCACTCATAGCAGATTACCTCTCTGTCATTCTCCTTTTCTTTGCTCTTCTTGTACTTCTCAGATTTTTTAGGCTTCTGAAGTTCTTTCTTTCTTTGTCCTTTCCCTCTAAATCTGTCTTTATTGAAGAACCTTTTGAATTTTCTTACCATCATTATGATTTTTTCTTCATCTAAGTTTTGATTACTTTCATTTTCCTCAGTTTCTTTGCTAACTTTCAAACCAACATTTCTTTTTCCTTGTTCTCTGTCATTTTCTTCATTTCTGATGGCCTCTATTTCATACGTCATGAGTGATCCAAGTAACTCTTCTAAGGGCAAGGTACTAAGCTCATTGGCTTCACATATAGCTATCACTTTGGCCTCTCACGATCTTAGCAAGCTTTTCAATATCTTTGTGACTATATCAGTATTTGAATAGATCCTACCCAAAGTTTTTAAGCCATTAGTTAGGTTAGTAAAACGTGTGTACAAGTCCTTAATGCTTTTATGAGGTTTCATTTTGAATAGCTCATAATCATGTACAATTATGCTAATCTTAGAGTCTTTGACTCTAAGGGTTCCTTCATGTGTAACCTTTAATGTGTTCAAAATGGCTTTTGCTATATCACACCCAGACACTCTATTTTACTCTTCCCTATCTAATGCACAATAGAGAATATTCATAGCTCTTTTTATTGAGTTGGAATAGGTTTTTCTCTTCCTAAGTTTAATCCTGTTTGGGTTTGGGTTTGGATTTTCTCTCTATAGTATTTTTATCAATAATCATAAGTTAAAAATACCTATCCTCTATGATAGTGATGATCTCAAAATCTAAGGTGCTCAAATAAATTTACATATGTTTCTTCCAGTATGCATAATCTGTACTATCAAAGAAAGGAGGTCTGTGTGTGAATTGACCTTCGATAATCTGTGATAGAATGCTACTAGATGTCATACTGTGATCTACTCCTCACAGGTTATTAATCCTCTATACGGTGAGTATGGCTATGATACCAAATGAAGTTCCAGTGAATATCACCCAAGAGGGGGGTGAATTGGTGATATGACAAAAATAAAAATTTAAATGATAAAAATTTTGGAGAGAAAATTTTAGTGCAATGAATGAATAAAAGTAAATGCTTTACTAAAAGTGTAAGTGTAGAAAGAGAAAAAACTAAATACAGACACAAACAATTTTATAATGGTTTGATAACCAACCTATATCCACTCTTCTTAGTTCAGTCCCTTGAATCTAAGGTATCATTAATTCTCATTTAACTATAAGACAAGAGAACTCAAATTACAATCTCTTTCTTAACGGTGAAAGACAACCTTACAAATCACTTCTTATACAGGTAAAGTTAAACCCAAGTTCAAACTTCTTTATTGGGTGAGGTTAAACCTAAAGAAATAACACTAAATGTTTTTGACAAAATAAGTTCTCTTACAAAATAAAATTTTTAATTCAGAATAAATTTTCTCTCACTAAAAATGGATAACAATGAATGAACAACAAAAAAATGAATGATATTCTTCTTTGATGTTCTTTTTGCCACCAAGAATCTTTTTCTTTAGTGCAAAATGATTGCTATTTATATTTTCATTTATTTGCTTCAATAGCTCTCTGATTCTATAGTTATTTCACGCATTTAATATGAAAAACTAACTATTATAATCTTGAATATACCAAAGGTGTTGACATATTCTTGAAAGGAGTTGACACCTTTGAGTGTTATAGAGTGAAGGTGTCGATATATTAGTCTAAAGTGTTCATATGTTTTGACGTATCATCTTCTCTAGATTTCTTTAGGCCAAAGGTGTCTATACATTTCTTCAAAGGTGTCAAAATGTTCTCACATAAGCTTAAGTGTCTCCATTACAAATATATCGAAACATCTATAAAGGGTATCGACATATTTCATCTAAAACTTCGAATTCTTGACACTTTTATCTTCAGTTTTTAAATTTAAATGAACATTCCTTTCTAAACAAGATCAAATGAAGAACATTTGTCTAAGTAAATCAATTTTAACATAATTTCATCATTTCACATATATATTTGTCATCATCAAAAACACTTAAGCACTTTGGGGTCATCATCTCTTTCATATATCGATATATTTGCTTAAATATATCAACACTCTGGCTCTAAAAAATGATGTATTAATACTTTTTGGTTTTGTATCGATACTTCTTGAGTTATTGTATATGTATCGAACCTCAAGCTATTACGTCTTGATATATAAACCTATACTTAAAATTTTCTTAACCCTTAACTATTAGTGCAGCATATGCTCCATATAATTATCAGTATTCATCATCATTTAAAGTAATCAACACATAATTAAATCAATATATCAAGGCAGGCACATTATTTATCAACTTAATATAAACTTATTTGCAAAAATTTTAAACCAATTAATCAAACAACATATGAACTTATTAACAAAGTAATTCATTTATTCATTTAAATAACTTTTATCTAATTTGTCAAACTACATTATTCATCATCAAAAACTCATATATCATTAATCTCCCCCTTTTTAATGATGACAAAATAATCCAAAGTTATTCAAATTATATTCATTCATGACAGATTAAACTCTCCCTATCAATATTTTTGCCTTTTTCAATCTTCCTCTTAAATGATCACTCTTCCTCACTTGGTTATCTATCCAATCATCAAATATCTCCCTCCTTTTATCATCAATCAAAGAAAAGATTTCAATCTCATAAGTGCTAGTGTTGTATGCCCTAAAATCATTCATGTTATCGATTGTGGATATTTTGCATTAAAATTACTATTTATAATGTATATTGTACATATTAATTAATAAAAAAATTATTTATATTCATATGTATATAATACTTCCTCTTCTTATTTATAACAATGATAAAGTATACATATAAATTATCCTAATGATTAATTATCTAAATAGTTTTGTACGAAAGCAGTATTAATCCAGAATTAATGTCGTACAATAGGCATATTGAATATCTTCGATGAATATTATGAGAATGATATTAGTGCGAGTAATATGATAGTCATGTTATTAGGATATTGACATGGATTAATAGCTAGATCAGTTATTTGTCATATGATTATATTAGTATAGTAATTACTCATTTGACCTAAGACGTTATGATCGTTATTCAGTATAGATGCACATGAATCATATAGTGTATAAATATAAGACTAATCAATTTGATCATGTGTTGTTTATGTCAAAATATAAGTGATAGTTGATATAAGATCCGTTGACTCAATATAAAAGATTTTAATGCTCCATTAACTTGATCCAGATTCAAGTTCCCAGTCAGACATTAGTAAACGCTTAAAAAAATAAGTCTTTAGCCAAAACAATGAAAAGTTGCACGAAAGAGTTCTATGGTAACGAATTTAGAGCATAAATTAAGTTTAGGATTTTTGACATCCGTGAGCCTTAACTCAGTTAAGATTTTATGGATGGAAGGAATATATCCACATGAAATATACAATCAAGCATAAAAGGTTCAATGAAGACTTTCTTCATTATAGTTTAGGGGTTATGGCACATTGCTAAATGTCAATCATAGTCATTGAGTACTCAAAAACAGTTTAAAACAAAATCGATGAAATAATTTTGGCTCACAGCTAATATCATAGTAAACCCGATAGGTCATATATTTAATTTATAATTATTCTTACTTTTAGAAAGAAAAAATATTATCTACATGATAGTTAGTACTCTCGAAGATAATATTAGATTAAAAAATATAAACGATTTAGGTGTTCAATAATTTAACAAATTCAAGAGTTATGTCCCTAATGTAACTTAAAGTAAGTTACAACATTCTATTAATATTTAAAAAGTATAAATAGAATTAAAATAAATTTGATCAAAATTAAGACTAATTTTTTATAGTTTCAAAATACATGGTCATAATTGATATTTTATATTTACTATTGAGAAACTTGTTTAACAAGCTTTGGGCTTCATTTGTTATTAACCATATTGAAAAGGGCACTTTAATAAATAAGTAAAAATATATAAATAAAGATCATTTTTTATTGTGAAATTAGGATTTAGGATGCCCAAGGGAAATTTTGTTGCTAGGCAACTCAATAATTGAAAATAATAGAGAATAAATTAAGGCAATTTTGACAGTGTCTATGAGCTTTATTTCAGGGCCCATAACTTTCAGGTTATTTATCTATTTTTGACATATTTGATATCAGATTAAAGGCCCAAATGTCTATTTTATTTTACATTAAACAGCAAGTAATATCTTTAAGTGTAAAGAAAGTTGTGCTAGTTTTCGTGACAGTGTGCAGGATGGGAGGCTAGTGCATAATGTTTGAATGTATTAAAAATTCTATATTTATCTATTAGGATTTAGCAAATATGTTCTTCATCAAAGTTATAGTCTATGTTTCCTATTTTCAATAAGACTTAGAACACCAAAAATTGATTACTGGTTGAGGAGATATTCTCCGATTAAGACAGGATGTTCAGAATTACAGGAATCAGATTAAGGTAATTTGCCAAAATAATTAAGAGCACAAACAAGATTTTTAGGTGCACTATATTTAAGCCTAGATTAATTCACATTCCTCTTCTTCATTCATATCCTTGTTGCTGAGAAAAAAAAAGAAAAATAGAGAAAAAAATAGAGAAGAGATGAGAGAGAGAGAGAGAGTGAAGGTGAGAAGTTAAATCTAACCATAACTTTGCTTATACTTGATGGATTAATGCACCGTTAGTGGCTGTGAATTCATGTTATCGAGAGGAATAAGTTATTGGTGAGAAATCAAGGGAAATGACTCATTAAAATAGTTCTTTAGGTCAAAATTTTGGGACTTTTAGGTTTCAAGGCTCTAAAACAAGCATATAACCTTTTATGTCCATCACAGGTACCAGAATCCTTTGTCCTTCCTCCATGCTTGAGTTAATGTGCAATGGTTATATAGTTGAATAAAAAGAAACTTTGCATTTTGAACATTGGGTTGGGATAATCATATCATGTACTTAATGTGAATGTACTTATGTGTGAGCCATTTTTGTAATTTAAGACTAATTATTTTGAGAGTTAGGCATATCAAATGATGTATATTTTTAAAAATGTGTGTGTCTATATATATATATGGAGAGAGAGAGAGAGAGAGAGAGAGAGAGAGAGAATCCTTGTAGTATTAATTCTATTTTATTTATTCGTTATTACTAGAAAGAATGATGTGAATGGTTTTAATGGGAATATGCATGATACCATGAAACCTATGAAAGAATGATTGGTTGTATTATGATGGGTGTGCTCTCAATGTACGAGGGATGCCATGTGATGTTTGTATTCTCATTGGGTTGGTTTTATATATTATATGTGTATGTGATAGCATGTAGAACCTGACCAACTCACGATATCCTTTATAGGGTAGGGCCTGCCTTACAAAGGAGTGGTCGTGACAAGGGGGTATCAGAGCCTAGGTTTAGAACCTTATAAGGACATGTATAAATTGAATAATGAAGTGTGTTTTATATGCATGTAGATTTCAGCTATGCTTGCGCGTGGCAAAGGAGCGAAAGGTAGAAGGGGTTGAGGTTGGCCGCATAAAAGAGGTATGAGGGAGTTGAAATGGAACAATCTAAGGCTCTTTCAGTGGTTAGAGTCATGTGGAAAGGCCAGAACCCATACCCACAGTTTAACTACCAATGGAAAATTAAGATGTCTTAGAGGGATATTTGGAGGCTGTGACTCAAGTGCTATTACGACAGTTTGAGGTCAAGGGGGTACATATGAGAGGACTTAGACAAATAGTAGCTCTTCAGATAGATTATGAAAGAGACTTGTTTGATATGTTCCTTAAGCAGTGACCTCTTCATTTTAGAGGCATAGTAAAACCAGGAGAGGCAAAAGTTTAGATCAATGATATTAGCATAATATTCTCCATGTTGAATGTCCCTGGTAAGCAGAAGGTAAGAATGGTTATGTATATGTTCAAAGGAGAGGCAGAGAGGTGGTAGGAGAATGCTAGGGATTTGTTAGTGGCAGAGTTGAATACTACCAATACAGATAGAGCAGGATCTAGTACTGGACCTGTGATTTCTTAGGAGCTATTTCAAAGAGCTTTTATTGACCAGTAGTTTTTCAGAGCTTATAGAAGAGAGATTCATCATAAGTTTGACATTATGACATAGAAGGGGATAGAGATAGTAGCCCAATATGAGAGGAGGATGAATCTCCTCTCTAGATTTCACCCTGAGCTAGTTAGAACTAAAGAGAATAAGTGTGAGAAATTTATAGAGGAATTGAGGGATGATTTGAGGTTGAGGCTCACAAGATTGGGTAGGATGAGATATGCAGAGCTTGTCGACTGAACAATGGCTATAAAGGGAGAGTTAGCCCAACTTCGGGAAAGAAGGGTAATGGAGAGAGGCTTGTAAGGGAGGTAGAGAAATTGCCTCTCCAGACATTTAGGGTAAGGGTAGTAGGCTTAACCCATCACACCAGGGTAGAGGTGAGGTCACTACAAGGACCCAACCTTTAGTCTCTAGAGGATGATTTCGAGAAAAACCCGTGGGTCTGAGTCAGGTCAGAAGAACAACGATCGTGTCTGAGCATAGATCAATCAATGTTGGAAGTAGGCCTCAAAAAGGCCTAGTTTATTATAGCTATAAACAAGAAAGGCACATCCTTTGGGGTTGTCCAAATTAAAAGATATATTATAAATGTGGTCAAATAGGACATATACAATGAGATTGTACTTTGGGGACGAAAGGGTCATAGCAAGTGGATTGAGGGTAAATGAGGTAGATCATCGAGCTTTAGGAGAGGAGTTGGAGCTCATGGGACTGGTGTACAGGGCAGAGACAGCAGTATAACTAGCAGAAGAGTAGGTTATAGGGGTCGAGGTTCAACATAACAAATGTCAATATACCAGTCCTAGAAAGAGGGAAAGTATATATTATGATAGAGTAGTAGGTGCAGAAAGACAGAAAGGCAATTATAGGGACTGGGAGAGTTGCAGGTACATTAGTCAGAGCTCTATTTAATATCGGATCTACCCATTCATTTGTCTTAGTCGCTTGTGTTGCTGTGTTAGGTGGGGAAAAGGAATCTATTGTAGTTTCTTTAGTGATAAGACTTCCTTCAAGAGATGAGTTAATGATTAGTACAGTGTATAGGGGAGTGGAGATTGAGATAAAGGGTAGACAGATACCCATTGTATTCTACCCTTTAGGGATGCAAGATTTTAGGGTTATATTAGGTATAGATTGATTAATGGCAAATGGAGCTATCATAAATTGTAATGCAAAGGAAGGGAGATTTAATATTGATAATGAGGAGTTTTGATTAGGTAGTGATTTGGAGAGGCAAGTGGTTCTAATTGCGTCTGCCATGATGGTTAGTAAACTTTTGAGGCAGGGTTGTGTTGGGTACTTATCTAGTGTGATAGCCACGGAGAATGGAAATGAGAGACTGATGAGTACATAAAAGTGTATGTGTATTAAGAGTTAAATTTATTATTTTACACTTAAAGTATGATTAACTCTCTC
>JAVXUL010039500.1:0-11078 GCA_035590515.1 Trichilia minutiflora
ACATTTTCCACTTACCTCCATTTTACTAACTTATTTTTTATACAAAATAAAAGTCAAATTAATTAACAGTAACACAGTACGAATGGAGTTTGAAGGGTCAGTGGCAGCTTATCCCTCCACTCATCCCTTCATATAACACACATACACACCCCATCCCACCCGGCCTGCAAACATTAAATCATATGATCTGAAACATTAAATCATTAAAATTTATGATTTAATTTTAGGAGTTATGATTAATTGACTTGTCATCCACCTAAAAACAACACAGGAGTAACCAACAGCAGTCACTCTCCGAAAATACTCAAGCTTAAATCTTTGTATCAATAAATGGTACAACCCCAAGACAAGTATCCCTGATAATACAACTAAAACAAGTGTGAACTACAGATAATATGCGGAGCCAAGACCTATGTGCCCCAACTGTTCTACAACACCATTTCTCCAAAGGGCACTCATGTTAAAAACTAGATGCAAAACACTTATGTGCGAAAAATTCTTTTTCTGTATGCACTGGTCATTTTCTTTGTTGTTTGATGCAGCTGGGTGGGCTGCCTATTGATAATTGATTCCTTCATTACCAAGCTCCCATGGACAAACAACATCCCTCTTACTATCTGGTTTTTATGATTAGTGTTCTTCGATCTTGTATAAAGACCAATTCTCTGTAATCTATCTGGTTGTCTACTGATTAGAGTTCTGATCAAATAAATTTAAGATCACCAAAGCTTAAACAATCACAGGCACTATTAAAATATAGAACATCCTTAAAATGATCAAAAATCCCGTTGAAAGCTCACTTAAATCAAGATACCCAAATGAAGGAACCGCCTAAATTGTGATCTTTACCATATCCGATTATATAGTGAAACACCAAATCAAGATACACCAAACTCATAGAATCGAATAACAGAAGATTATATAGTGAAACAAGCAAGCAAATCAGAAAAGAAAAGGTTACAGTATGATAATGTCAACTAAGATCAGATTATGACAAATATACCGATTGAGAGTGAGAGGTTGACAAGATCAATCGGCTAAAACCAACCAAATCCGAGTGCAGGCTATCGGTGAGAGAGATTGAGAGACCGATTGACGACGGTGTGACGCTCGAACGGAGGCAATCGAACGGAAATACGATGCTCGGACTCAAGAAATCATCTGAATGTGAGCGTGATAGAGAGAGATCAAGAGACTGAGAGAGTCAGAGATATCAACTGATCGAGAGAGATGGAGAAGCTGTTAGGTTCAGACATTATATTTATATAGTTGAATTAAATGACGTCGTTTTGGTCTTATACAAAACTACAAAACTACGTCGTTTTGATTTTACTGCTAATATAGACTCGATTTTTTAATAAATTTAAATGAATTCGATTTTTTAATAAATTTAAATGAATTCGTATTTCATACGAATACGAATACGAATATGATTTATTTAATTATTCATATTTTAAACGAATTGATGAATTTGTTAGACCAAATACAAATACGATTCGTTTAAAAAAAGGTTGACACGAATACGATTCATTTATTATTCGTATCATTTTTTCTCAACACGAATACGATTATTATCATCGAATTCGTGTCGAATAATCGTGTCGTGATCCAAATTGCCACCCCTAAACAAGAGAGACTAAATTGAAAGAAAAATAGGTAAAATACATATCTCGGTAGTTACTGATATCTTTGACACCCTTTTCTTTCAATATATTTTGTCATTCAATCAAAAATCTTTAGCTACAACCCTTGTTTTAATTTAATTTTCTATAGTCAAATAACTCAATTTTCATTAACAAATTTTAGTCATAAATGCAAATATGATACTTTCGAAGAGTTGAGAATAAGGTTTTATATCTTAATTTACTTTAGTGAATTACTGTTTCTGATGGTATTAGTCAGTCATAAACATTGTCTCCGCATCAGTCTCATCCATAAATCCTGTCCAATTCAAAAAATTTAATTTCTTTAATAAAATGATACTATTTAATAAAAAATTATTTTTGTTTATAATAAATATAACTCTAACGTTACATTTGATTGGATAGAATAGAATAAAAGAAAATGGGAATGAGAATAAAATTATATTTTGTTTAATCAAGAATAGAATGAGCATTCCATTCTGTCTTTATATTTGGTACAGAAAAATATTGTAGAAATTGAATGAAAAAAGTAATCAATGACAATAATACTCTTATAACAAAATATAATAAAATATCTATTGACAGTTTGCACAGAGAGATGAATGGACAGTGCTTTGTAACACTGTTGCTTCGAAACTCATGGTTGGTAATACATTAGCTGTAACTCTTTGTCATATATATGCTGAAATTATATTAGAAAAAGGACTATTGTTCTTGCCTTAACTATTTTAAAGGACTGAATTACTCTTTTTATAAAACTTGGTAAGTTTTTTTCTGAGTACTGTTTTAATTGACATTCATGTCAACTACTTCTCTTGTTCAGAACTTATGTCATATTTGGCCTCTTCAAATAGCTGAAATGTAACCAAAATCCTATAGAATACGCACCCACCCACTAACAACACAAAAAAAAACAAAAAAACACACACACTCCTATAATGTATACAACCATAAGATGTAATAAAAAATCATGTAATTCAACCCGGCAGTATATCCTAACAATACATCATAAAACAACACAATAGGTAAAATACCTAATCATAGCACATTAATTTCACAAAATAACATGTTTCATAAAATAACTAATACAGCCCCTATAGTCATAGTTTTCACAAATGAGACTTTTCAATAACTGTAGTTATAGTTTTCAAAGATAAAAATAAACAATAACATAACCCCTATAGTTATAGTTTCCACAAAATCAATAACTGTAGCCCCTATAATCATAGTTTCTATAAAATCAACAAAGCAATAATTTCACCACGACAGCAACATAATACAAGAAAAAAGTTTCCAAAAAGAATGCGATGGAATGCAGATGCAGGTATTATGAGATTCAAGCTTAGTCTTACTTTTCTTTTTGCATTTATTTTGGGTGTTTGTCAGGCTGATTTCCATTGTCTTTCCTTTTTTTATCCAGTGCGCTTATGCAATGTGTACAATAACTTGCCAATGATTAAATGAATCTTTGAATTAAAATTAGCCCATGTTTATTTGCTCTTGTCTTTCTGTTACAATTTATAGCCCTCAAAATTTTGTTACAATTCGCTCTCTTGGCTGCTCATCCTTGTAATCGTTAGTTGATTGGATGTCCAATGAGATGACACAAATCACCGTAATCAACCCGTAAAAATATTTAACATTGACAAGGATTTCAATTGCTAACAACATCAACAATTACAGAGTCATTATAATGGAAGATTGGTTGTCAGTTATGACATTGGTATTACTCTAATCTCAAATGATTTCCTGGTTATTCATTCCACAGCAACCCAATAATCCTACAGGGAAACTAATTCTTAACACGGTTGCAAGTTTGATGCCCTGAAATGAAATGTATTGCGTCCATCTAACCTTATATATGTTACCTACATCTGTATAAACAAGCAATGGTCGCAGAAATAATTTAGCTTGACCAAGTTCATGCTTTACCGGCCCAAATACTGGTCTCAGAAATAACGGTATTACTCTAATCACTACTATTTGTCTTTTTGTGTAAGGCCCATATATATTTCAAAATGACAAAAAAAAATTTCCCATCCATAACGCAAATGAAGAACCACCCAGATGATGAATTTCATCAAAAACACACCCAAAGCAAGATTCACAAACACAAACACACAAACAAATACAAGCAAAGGTAATAATAAGAGGGAATAAAGAAATACCTTGTTGAGTACAAAGACAAGTTTTCAGAGATGGATTTGCTCGAAGATGTAGCACGTTGCAGAGAGGAGATGAAATTAGGGGTTATAAAATCGAGTAGTAGTGGATTGGTGAAGTGAGGAGGATAACCAGAACGATGTCGTTTTGCCAAGAATCAAACGACGTCGTTTTGGTGATGTAGACTTTATGCAACTTTAGTGTTACTAATACTAATAATTTTATATTAATTTTTTATGTTTTTTATATTTTTGAGCAATGTCAATTTTTTAGCAAATATTAAAATCTTTATTTATTTTTAAAATTTTTATTTTAAAAAATAATAAATTTTATAATTTTTTCACAAAATTATATAATTTCAATCATACAAACTAACGTAACCTAATTATTTTACTATTACATATTATATGTAACATTGATAGTTGCTAATTTATAAAATCAAATATAAATTTAATAAAATTACTTTTATGTTAATTAATTTTTTGATCTTATTATTTAATTACTAGTTAATTAAATTTTCGATTATTTACAACTTAAATTATATATTACAATTAAATTATCGACTATCTGAAAATAATTAAATATTTTTAGAAAATTAATGAATATATTTTAAATATATTTGTTAATAGGATGTCAATGATTGAATATATTAAAAAAATTTATACTCACATATTACATATATATTTATGGTGATAATAAAAAATTTTATAATGTAAAAAATTACATCATAAAATAATATAATTATATAACATCAAATGTTGTACTCATTTATTAAAAAAATGTATATTTAATATAATTATTTTTATATTAACTAATTTTAAATTTTATTATCTTGATGTTTTGGAATGAAGATTTCATTGTGCATTGTTTTTCTTGTCAATAACAACAATTAATCATTTTGGTCTACAGATTTAAAAAAAATGATTAATATAAATTTTATTAAATTAGACTTGATTAAATTATATCAAATTAGAATTGAATTGTATTTTTTTTGTAATGTCAATCAAAATGACTAAAAAAGATTTATTTTATTATTTTAAAAATATTTAATTATATATTATAATTGCTTTTTAAGTTTTCACAATAATATAGGCTAGTTGTGGATGTTTTTTTAATTGAACACAACATAAAATGCAAAATTACACAATCATAGAGTGTCAAATTTTGTAGTATAAAAAAGTAAAGTATCATTTTTAGGAGGATTGTAAAGTGCCATTCAAATAATTAATGATCAACTGATTCTATCTAATGAATTGAATAAACTAAACTAATGGTAAGAAAAAGAAAATATCTAACGAGAAACAAGTTTAGGGAAATTAACTATACTAAAATTTCTTTTATCATTTATTCGTAATTACTATCTATTCTTTTCAATTAATCTACTAACAAGAATTGATGGTTGATTTCGTCTCATCTTTCGAATCTCGATAAATTATATATATTATTATTTAAAATAATATTTTTATTAGAATTAAATAAATTATGTATTTATTAAGTATAAATCCTGAAGAATGATACCTAGTAATAAATTGCTTTCCAACAAATTATTAGCTAAGTTATACAACTTTTGTTACATATATAAAATTAACTTTTTCAGTCCCACAGTCCATGCATAATTATCAGTTAGTTTAAATTGATAATAATACTTATGCAAACAAGGTTTATTAAAGTTTCATTAATCCCTTAAGCTAAGCTAAGAGTTCGGTTAGCCATAGAATTAATTTCAATAATAGTGTATAACCGGTACATGATCATTGGTTACAAGACAAAGTAAAAAACTACAAGAAAAGAAAAAGATAGTTAAGGGGATTTAAGGGATGAATCCCAATCTTCTTTTTCCTTCTGTCTAGTTTGAGACTTATTCTTCTAGTTCTAGTCCTGATTGTCGTCCTCTCCTCTCCAATGAATTCCAAGAAAATTTCTTTAAATAATAGGAGATTTAGGGCACTAATGAACACCTTTTCGCTAGTTCATGTTGCAGCAAAGGAAAACTTTATCTGCTAAAGCGCAAGTCTTCTTACTACAAAAATGGAACAAACGTCTTCTTGGCAACAAAAAAAACTTTATCGCTGCAGCGGTAGTTTTTGGAAAGTAGGTTGCAGCAGAGAAAATTTTCTACCAGCAACAGGGTCTAAAAACCTGCTTCACATCAAAGTTCTCCACTCTAAAAATCTTGACCTTTGAGGCTTTAATCCTTACAAACGTATTCAAGTAGAACCTACATGCTAAAACACCACACCACACAAATTATCTAACAAAATGACTTAAAGTTTTTAAAATTAGAGTTCGAATAAGTTGATAAAAACAACTCTATCACTAATGTTAATATTATGATATTTAGATAAAGTATTATTAAATAAGTATTAGAATTTTTAGTGGCAACAATGTCGTTATTAAATGTATATTCAGCGACGACATAATTCTATCACCGCTAATACAATTACTATAATTATAATCAAAACTAGTTTTTTAGCAACGACATAATAATGTTATCACACCCGATTGAGTGGTTGGTGTGGTAGGAACATGGACTTGTGACAGGTAGGTTCAGGGTTCGAATCACACCAACTGCACGACTGACGCGTCAAGGTGGAGGCATCGGATTTTATCTAACCGTTTGGTACTTGTCGGTCTGGGTGAGCCGGATCTGGGTGAGCCGCTGGCGCCTTCAGACTCAGGGCTTGGGCTCAGTCCTCGTGACGTTGTCCAAGGGCAATAGAGGGCCTGGGTCCCCGACGGTAAAATCATGTGATAAAATCCCGCGGTGGTTGACTGATGATCGAAGTTCCCCGATATACAAAAAAAAAAAAAATAATAATATTATCCCCAAAGTTTACTTTTAATGATGACATAACTTTATCGTCACCCAAAGTAAACTCTTAGTAGCAATCGTAATTGCCACAAAAAAATAAGACTTCATGTAAAAAAATGATACATTTGATGCCAATTCTTTTGGAGACACCATATCAATAGGGGTGGGCGTTTGCGGTTTGAATCGGTTTGAGATGAAATTTCAAACCGATTCAAATATTACGGTTTAAATTTTATGCAATCCAAGTCGATCCGACAATATGTCACAAACCGCAATCGATCCAAACCGTATTATGCAGTTTGGATCGGTTTGAATTCGTGGTTTGAACTTTAAACTTAAATTAAAATAATTTATTAATTTGGATTAATCAAAAAATAAAATTTTAAACCTTAGTTTACTTTCTAACTTAATTTTAAAATAATAAACCTATTAGTTAATCATAAAATATTAAAAAAATAATTAATATATTATTTTATCATATAATATTAATATTATCATACAATAATATTAAGTATATTTAATATTTATTTAAGTAGTTTGATTTAGCGGTTTGCGGTTTAAAATTAATCCAATTTATAACTCAAACCGCTAATAGTAATTTGTAAAATTTCAATTCAGAGATCAATCCAACATATATTCAAACCGATCCAAACCAATCCAATTAAATTGTTTGGATCAATTTGATGCGAATCGATTTAAATTTGATCACCCCTAATTTTACTAATTTTACGGTTCATTTATTATTAGTCTATCATATCCAACAAAGGAAAAGTAGCTAACTGATAACAACGTCAGCAACAATAAATACTTCATTTCAGAAAAAAAAAATTAAAAAAAATAGAAAGCTAAAAAAAATTCTTTAAAAAAAATAGTATACCAAGCTTCTTCAACATTACCATTAACGTCATTGGATTGTTCCACCATTAACTCCTGAAATGAACAGCACAATCAAGACCGTCGTTTTAGGGAACTTCTTCAAAATTGCATGATATCATCAAAAATTAACTGGAATTTAAGTTAAACTTATTTTATTACCAAATTGCATGATATCATCAAAAATTTTATGCGGTTCCTCCTCCTCCAATTTTGAATGATCCATTGTCATTGCTTCCTTAGCATGGTATTGGAATTGTATATTGGAATTTTTCATGATACTTCAATTTGGATTGGACATTTAGGTAAATTCTATTCTATCTAGACTACAATCCTTCGTTATGAGAATGTAGATGAATTCTTTCCTCATACATTATGATTTTGATTTTAGGGAACTTCAACTTCTTCAAAATGCCAACTCAAAGATTCCTTTATCTGTTTTTCAAAAGATATGATAATGTACTGATTAACCATTGAAAATATTCGTATAGATTTTATATGGGAATGGAACTGTGAATGGGATTGGGATGATTGTTGGAGATTATTATTTTTTTTTTTGGAAACCCGAAAATTCTAACCGTCAGTCAATATTCCGAGAGTTGTTTATCTCGGGATTTATCACGGGGACCCAGACCCTCGACTATCTTAAAGCAGTGTCATGGAGACAGGACTCAGGCCTAAGTCGAAAGCGTCCGTGGTACCCTGACCGGCAAATACCCTGACAGACGGTACCAAACGATTGAAGAAAATCGGGGCCTGACCCCCTAGGCGCTTCAACAAAAGTGCCATGGGAGGAATTGAACTTGGGACCTTGAGGTCCCAAGCCTAATTCCCACCACCAGGTCACCCCTGGGGGGATGGAGATTATTACAAACACTCGGTCAGAGAGAGACATCATGAATTGGAAACATTTTTTTTTTTAATCCAAGTGTCCAGATCAATTTACGCGCATCTCGATTAATCTTGGAGGAGGGTTAGCACAGCATCCCATCACCGCGATCCCTCTCTTAAATTACAGTGCACCCTAAAAATCGAATCCCAAACCATACATCTAACCACACAATTCAAAATTTATCTCTATCAATGAAACTAACCAGAGGTGGGTGAATTGGAAACACAACATCATGTTTCTCGTTTCTTTATTAGACACATAACTAATTCAAGTTGTTTATGAGTTATTTGGGTTCAATTTAAAAGAAATTTGAATTTAACTTAATAATAATTGAGTTAAGTTGGAATTTAAATATTTCAAATGATTTTTTAAGATAAATTTAAATATAATAATACTCAACTCATTATATTCATGAATTTAATTAAATATTTATTAAATTTGAATAAATTTTAAATTTTATAATAATATTAAATTTTAAATTTAAAAAATAAAGATTTAAATTGAATTGAATTAAATTTGAGTTAATCGAGTATATATTGACTTAGAAGTTGGGATAAATAAACAGAAGTTGTGGTCGAAAAAACAAATGGTTAATTGGTTTGGTATATTAAATGTTATTTTTAAAAATATATAATTTAAAATTTTATATAATATTAAGACAAAAATTATTTTTAAAAAAAAAGGACAAGTAGAAATGCTAATTATGTACTTTTAAATTGTGTTTTTTTTTTTTTCTATATCTTCCATCTCCTTTTCTGGAGTGGGATAGATTATCTCGACAAATTAAACAATGAAAAGTATTAAAAATAAACTGTATTTGTTCTTAAAATCCCAGCATTTATGATTTATTAACGGCTTTGATCACTTTGGCATAGATTTTTTTTTTTGAAAGAAACCCATTAATAGAATTAAATATACATATATAGATAGATAGATAGACACACATTTGACTTCTTTTATGGACTCCCAAAGATTCAAAGAAACTTTTGGCACAACCAAATATAACCCAAAATTCAAAATGTTTGATTTCTTCTTTTCTTTTTCTTTTTTTAATCTTATAAACTTTTGTTTGTTGTAATGCCAACTGCATGACCTACGAGACATCGACTATTCCACTTCTCCCATCACAAATTAAATTTTATGTTGATCTTGTTTATTGGTTGTGATCAAACATTACGAACAGAAAAATAGAAGAGTTTTTATTCAAGATCCAAAAAATGAAAGTACAACAGCTTATCTATAGAGAGTACAAAACGAGAAGAAAAAGTTAAAACATTTATGCTAAGTTGACACATGACTAACTGCTGACTAATTTTTAACTTGTCTAACACAACAAACTAACCAATTTAATGGACTAATTAACAACTTTGCTAACTAACTTTCTAACTAATAATTACATATTTACATCCCTTTCAAGTTGGGGTTGTGTCAAATTGAAACAGGCTTAACTTGAAGAGTAGCTTATGGAAAACAGGAGCAGACAATGATTTGGTGAGCACGTTTGCTAGCTGCAACTGGGAAGAAATATGAAGTGAATGAATCAAACCAGCCTTATACTTTTCCCTCACAAGGTGACAATCAATCTCCAGATATTTGATTCTCTTATGGAAGATTGGGTTTTGAGTAATTTGAATGGCTGCTTGATTATCACACCACAACTTAACAGGTAATAGAATTGAAAATTGAAGGTCATTCAGTAGATAAGCAATCTATTGTATCTCACAATCTGTGGATGCCAAACATCTGTATTCTGCTTTTGCAGATGATATACTGACAGTGGCCTGCTTCTTTGATTTCCAAGAAATTAAAGTAGATCCTAGAAAGATGCAATATCCTGATATAGACCTTCTAGTGTCATGACAGGCTGCTTAATCAGCATCACTATAAATCTCCAAAATCATAGAATTCTTTGTAGGAAGCATTAATCCAGTTGCTGGATAACCTTTCAAATACCTGAGAAGATGCATTGTTGCATTCCAATGTGTGTCTCTCGGAATTTGCACAAACTGGCTGAGCTGATGAATTGAGTATGTGATGTCGATCCTAAAGAAATTTAGATATAATAGTCTGCCTACCAGTTGTCTGTAAGAAGAGGGATCATCAAGCAAATTCCCATTATCAGCAGTGAGAAGAAGACCTTTGAAAAAAGGTGTTGTAGCTGACTTAGATCCTAACAAACCAGTATCAGTGAGTAGATCAAGAATATACTTTCATTGGTTGATGTATATACCATTTTCTGATCTAGCCATTTTTAGACCTAGGAAATATTTTCTATTCTAAGATCTTTGATGGTAAAAGTTGAATCTAAAGAAGTTTTCACCTTATTAATGAATGACTTTGAATTTTCAGTAACTAAGATATCATTTACATAGACAATGAGAGCCACAAAAACATCTTCATGCTTATATGTAAATAAACAGTGATATGCCATTGATTGAACAAAGCCTAATTTCTGAAGAGGAGATGTAAATTTCATATTCCATTATATTGAAGCCTGTTTAAGACCATATAAAAATCGAACCAGTTTACAAACTTCATCAGGTTTTGCACGAGTGTAGCCTTCAAGAGGAGTCATGTATAACTCTTCATCAACAAAGCCATGTAGAAAAGCATTATTAATAACTCATTGGTAGAGAGGCCAAACATTTATAGCAGCTAGAGTGAATACAATTCTAACAGTCACAATTTTAGCCAT
>JAVXUL010039531.1:0-11078 GCA_035590515.1 Trichilia minutiflora
TTAAGTTTGAAGCTAATGAAAGGGATGAGGGAGAGCTAGAAAGGACAGGGCAGCCAGTATGCATTTATGAAATATACGGTGGTGCTGGGGCATGGCCATTTCTGCACCATGGCTCAATGTATCGTGGATTAAGTCTTGTGAGTTTTACTTCATTCATATTTATAGATTATCTTTTCCACCAATGTTCATGAGCGGCTGGGGCCTGAGTTTCAAATTTGAATTTGCTCAGCTGATTTGGGGATATCTGAGTTATGGGGGCACAAACACACATATTGGGTGTCAATTTCAAGCATCATTTAAACTTCCTATGCCTGCCGTGGACATGAAAAGAGAAAAAAACAAAAGAAATGAAAATTATCCGTCATGTGACCTGAGCCTATAGCCTTTGGTATTGTGTGCATAGTTTCAAATTCAGTCCTTGTATTTGCTTTCTGATGCATTGCTTGTATTTACTAAGCATAGTAAAATAGTTTGGGGTATACCTTTTCGATTTAACTTGTATAAATAGGTTATATTTTGAAGATGATAGGTTCGCAAAAAGCAGTAGCTTCACTTTCTCTAATCATCCACAGTTTATGTTTCAGTCTACAATGGCTCGAAGGTTAAGATCAGACGATGTGGATGCTGTTGGTCGGCTTCCTCTTTTGAATTATACTTACTATCGGGATGTTCTCTGTGAGATAGGAGGAATGTTTGCTATTGCAAATAAGGTGGATAGCATTCATAAGAGACCTTGGATTGGGTTTCAATCATGGCGTGCTGCTGGTAGGAAGGTATTTCTGGCTGTTATTTCAGGTTTTGATTATTTGGTAGAGCTGTATGTGTTATCTTCATTTTCATCCAAATTTCTTAGTTGACTTAAGCCTTCTACAGAGAGAAAGGAGAAAGAAAGTTTTGAAATTGCAATTTATTTTTCATTAGAAAACAATGTAGAGGGAAAAAGTTTTCTTTTTATATTTACATTTCAGCACGGTATTATTTGCTTGAGGTACAATTTTCTAAGTTTATCTACAGTTTATAATCAATGACAGCCTCTTTGATGGAAATAGGTTTCATTGTCCATAAAAGCTGAAAAGGTTCTGGAAGAAACAATACAAGAAACTAAAGGTGACATGATGTATTTTTGGACACACCTGGACATGGATGGAGGATTTACAGGAAGTAGTGATAAGCACACTTTTTGGTCCATGTGTGACATCCTTAATGGTGGACACTGCAGGTATATTTTTGTAAATATTAGCTTTAGGCATAGACATGGTGTCATACTTTGCCGATGCTATGGTTTGTGCTTCAATTATGTGGTTGTCTGTCTTTCCTAGCCAAGCAGTATTCATTAGCAATAACTGGAAACAGCAGCTAGTAACTGCTATTTGTGTTAATTAGATGGTTTTTCCCTTGCCCTTCCTACTGCTCTGTTATTGACTGATGGTGCAGTTGCTGCACAGTTATCAAGGATCATCTTCAGATGCAACTATATTAATCAGTTTTTAATATAAAATTATTTGTCCAAATAGAATACAACATAGTAAAAGCAGGTGCAAACTGCGTCAAAACATTCCTTTTTTAATGATGAAATGAGATAGGTTGGAGTCAGGGGTTCCAACTTAAATTTTCGAACATACATTAGGTTTCCATGCACCATGATGACAGGGTTTTTATTATAAATACATGGTCAAATGGTTAGATATTTTATTGACAATAAGATAGATAAGCTAGAACATATTTATGACTTGTTTTAAAATTCATGCAGAGCTGCTTTTGAAGATGCTTTTCGTCAGATGTATGACTTGCCGTCACATGTAGAAGCTCTCCCTCCCATGCCAGAAGATGGTGGTTACTGGTCTTCCATGCATAGCTGGGTGATGCCAACCCCTTCCTTTCTAGAGTTTATAATGTTTTCAAGGTAATTTACTTGTCATACTGTAGTTCTTTTAAGTGTCAATTTTCTTTATTTATTTTCTCTCCTGCTGGTTTATCATAAATGGAAACTTAACTGTAACAAAACTGCAGGATGTTTGTCGATTCTCTTGATGCCTTGAATACCAATTCTAGCAAAGTCGATACCTGTTTGTTGAGTACCTTTGAGCTTGAGGTAGGCTGTACAGTTCTAAAACGGGAAAATGACAAATATCCCCTATAGTTTTAAAAATTACAAATATCCCTAGCGTTTTTCAGTAATAAATATCCTTGAAGTTTAAAACTGATGACAAATACCCCTATCGGTGTCATTTTGTTAGTTAATTGTCTTTCTTATAAAAATATGTTTCAAATTACCTTTCATTTTGTTAGGGGTATAATGGTAATTATACTATAAAAAGACAATTAACTAACGAAATGATATTGTAGAGGGTATTTGTCATCAATTTCAAACTTCAGGGTATTTGTCATTCTCCCATTCTAAAAAACATAAATTTTCTGCACTGCTGATAGTTCAGTTATGATATCTCATTTTGTTTGTTTAATGATCCACAGAGAAAGCACTGTTACTGTAGGGTGTTGGAACTCCTGGTCAATGTCTGGGCTTATCACAGTGGACGAAAGATGGTATACTTAGATCCACTGTCTGGTTCACTAAAAGAGCAGCATTCTATTGAACAGCGTAGGGGATTTATGTGGGTGAAATATTTTAATTTTACATTGTTGAAGAGTATGGATGAAGATCTAGCAGAGGCTGCAGATGATGGTGACCATCCGAGAGAGAAATGGTTGTGGCCATTGACCGGTGAAGTGCATTGGCAAGGGATTTACGAAAGGGAAAGAGAAGAAAGATACAGGCTAAAGATGGACAAGAAAAGGAAAACTAAGGAGAAATTATTTGAAAGGATGAAGAATGGATACAAGCAAAAGTCACTAGGCAGATAAGATTTATGCATATAGCCGAAAATGCTGTTAAACTGACTACTTGGTAGACATTTTACTCGTATATGGCTGCTGAATTTATTCTTTCTCAACTGGGAAATGCCGTAAGGCTGTTTCAGATGAAGTGACAGCTTTCATTCTAACAACAGAATTCAATACAGATGAAATTATATTCTTTCGCCGGAAGACTGCAAGGGGAGAGGTAGCAGTTCTGAGGCTTACTGGCTTATCGACAGTTGTTAATCAACTCTGAAGGTACTACATTTTTGCATATGAAATACTTCCCAATTCAGATTCTTTTTCCCCATTCTAATTGCTGAATTTGCGAAGCAGAGATGTAATGTATCCTTTTACCATTGTATATACGTTTTGGCCCATATTAGAGAAATTTTTGATGAGAGCAAAGGCGAATTTCAATTCAGACTCTTTGAGTTGAGTTTGCAGTTTTAGATTTCTGCTTGTTAGCTATAAGAATTAATAGTTGATGCACCGAGATGGAATAAGGCATATTAGATATTATTTTATAATTAATTCTAAATTTATGAATGCTAAACTAAGCGTTGCCTGCCTTCGATTTTCAAGTGACAACAATGACGATAATAACGTTAACTTTGTTGGCCCAACTCTCATTTTCTTGTATCTTCTTTACCAATCTTTTGATTCATTCCAATTTCAACTAACCCATAACCTTTAATTAAAATTAATCGTCACTTTTGATACCTCACTTCAAATAAATTCTTTTAAAACGGAGATCAAATTGCATTTCACATTGTGTAAGTTAATGATAAAGAGCCCTTTAGGGGTGGGCTAAGGTGGTATAAGTTAAGGGGGAGTAAGTTTGAATTTAAATTTTAAGATTTTTTTAAAAATATTTAAGAAATTAGGTCGTTAATTTTATTTTAACTATAAATTTTTATATGATTTGAAATTATATAGGTTAAGAATTTTTAAGTATATAAATAAAAAAAAAGAAAAAAAAAGTTAACGATAAAGATGATAACAAAGAAAACATTTGTAGGCACTTTCTTTCACAAATTTAATTGAAATTAATTATTATTTTTAATACTTCATGTTCAGTCCGGTCAATTCGTTTCAAATGAAGACAAAATTGCATTTAATGCACAACTCATATTTATTATTAAAATTTTATTAAAAAATTATAATTTATTAAATATAATAACCTTAACTAATTCTTTAAGATTTAGCAAAATTTTTATTATTATACTACAAATTTTATAATTAGACACTTATTTATTGTACTCTATGCTAATCTCAGTAGGTTAAAAAAAGTTGCTTATAATTGAACACTTATTTAATTTTTAAATATTTTTAATATTTTAAATTTAACACTTTTATACATATTTTACCCTTACAATTAATATTTATTTTAAAAATTACGGAATATTTTTAACTAAATTACAGTTATACCATCCTTTATAAAATATTAAATTGATCCTAAAATTTAAAAGTAAGTTTATACTAAGTAAAAGACTTTCTCTTCTGTTTTCTTAACATAGTTTCAAAATTATACTTAAAAATTATAATTATTCTATCCTTAACTTCTTTACATTCATCGTCACTCTCTTAATATGTATAATTCATCTATAACAACAGTTATAAACTTTTGATATATATTTCAAACACAAAACACATATCAAATGCTTATAAAACTTATAAATACTTACATAAAATAATTCTAAAACACTTATAATATATATTCCGTTTGACCAACTTCTTCTTTCCAAATCAAAAACAATTTACAACTTCTCAATATAAAAAAATTTAGTTCATTTTAAAATCACATTTAAATCTAATACCTCAACGCAAGTTTAAAATTAATACAACAAATAGTTTATAAAATTCTTTACAAATTTCATACATAAAAATACACAATCAAATTTATTTATATAATCCTTAGTGGATGCAAATATTAGAAGTGTTAGTCAAGTTTAGAATCGTATCTAAATATTCTAAATTCTGATCACATTATTCATTATGTTATGCTCTAATCCATAGATCTCACATGTGACAACTGTCACAGATTCCTAATAAGTATTTCTTAAATCTAGAACGCTTATTAAAAACCTGTAAGGTTAAAAATCTCAAAATACATATCACGCATAAAACACTTCCAATATTTTTCCTCCAAACTCTCAAACTACTTTTCAATCAAAAACAACCCAAGTACTTCTAAAACATTAACCAATCAAATCCATCATAATAAAACTGTATATCAAAGTATCAAGAATATTACATTCAATTATTACAAACTTTTTAAATCACCAAAATAATAATATTATTTTATTACAAACTTAATATCATAAATTTCATCAAATACCCTGTTCCTAAAAACAAGGCAAAACCAAGAAAGCCATGAATAATATAAGACTCTCCCAGTAGACTCAAATGATGAGTGTGAGTCGAGTATAGAGTTAATACCTGAAATATCCACTTTCAAAGCAATCATCACCTATCACGTACTTTCTACGCTTGCTTGTGAATGGGAGAAAAAGGTTAAGCATACTAACGTATACTCAGTGAAGGAACATGTAAAAATATAACAACAATCATAAATAAATATAACAAGAGGCATAACCTTTACTAAACAGTATATCTTAAAAGAACAGAAAGAACAAATTTAAAACATCTTTTCACTTCCAAAATAATACTTATCAAACTTGAGAGAAAATATTGGGCATGACTGCCTCCCTGAGAGTTACATTGATCAGGCACAATCCCGAACTATCAGTGGATTTTGTATGTAAGAGAAAACAATGCTGTTTTTATAAAAGATAGATTTGAATGCAAAAAATAAAATATGCAAGGTTTTTCAAATAAATGGGCCTACCATTGACGTTCGCCTCGAATTACCCATACAGTGACATCTGCGACTAACCCGATGAACTCACAGGTGATCAAATCATATCACATAATCATAAAAATAAACATCATACACCACCCCCACCTGTGAAGTCTTTCCTTACCTAGACGATCTCTCAATCAAATCGATCATAGGCTACCTCTCCTATAGCTACAGTAAACAACTCGATCCTTATAGCCGTATCACTAATATACATACATAAAACCTGGCCCTTTGGCCATATCATCATGTACCAAATATAAAATATTGCCCTCAGACCGTATCATCAAGTATCAAATATAAAACTTAGCCTACTGACCATATCATCATTATAAAATCATCTTAAAAACTTAATTCAAGGTAAATCAAAATATACATATTCATCAACAAGATGCAAATATTTCGTAAATTGATCATTAGCCATCATTTATATAAAACATGTATGTCAAACTGTTTAAAATCATCACAAAAATTATATCTCATCGTAAACCTCACGAAAACATATCTCTATACATTATTTGAACAAACAGAAATGATAAGTGAAATCATTTATAAATCATTCACAAATCGTTATAAATATAAAAACACGAATTGTTTTAGAGTAATAAAAACATAAAGATTTTCATTCACTGGTTAGGGAGGGTACGCACTCCCTAGAGTTTCTCGTTTGGATCGTATTCTTGATCCTCGTGATTAGTGCCTATACACATATACCAGAAGTCTATTAATACACATTTCTAAACTATAAACGGGACTCATATGCATAGAATGCATGTAACCCTGGGGTTTTAAAATCGGCTTATACGCGAACTTGATTAAAACCCTCACTATCAAATCGATTATCTAACCTTTAATACCGAGAACCTATATTCGTGCCAAACTAGTGTATGTAATATTCGTGCCAAACTAGTGCATTTCGGATACTGTTCATACCTACTCATATTTTTTGAATTCTCGATTTTAACTTTCTAACGAGTTATCCAATCTTCCTACATCCTAAATAATATCAGAAAACTTAAAATCATGCAATAAAACTAGTAAACCTATTACGAAGCACAGTAAAATCTATTTATAAAAAATTTGATAAAATATAAAATGTTACATATAGACTGGTTAGAAATGACGCTACGAATCTCGTGGTATCGTTGATTTTCCTCAATTTGACTTAGAACACTGAAAATCTCAAAATGAGCTCCAAAATCCTAACCTCCCTTTTTCGATTTCTGCGCTCCTTATGACAAATTGAAGTTAGAGACCTGTCTATAATGTGGAATGTGGCAAGATGATGAAAAGAAATCGAAGGAAAGATGAAAATGGTGTATATGTGTGTGTGTGTTGTGTGAAAGGAGCAAAGAACAAACGAGAGAGGGGAAAAAGAGGAAAGAGGAGAAGAAGAGAAGCCAAAAAATGAAGGGGGATGACCCCTATTTATAGAAAATAGATGAAACTACCATTTTGTTCTTGAAAATTTAATAAAAGAAGCTTCTAGATAAGGGTAATTTGGTTATTTCACACGATTCGATCGAACTAATCATCCAGTTTATTTGATCGAAATGGGGTTCGTTCGAACGAAGCGAACCCTTCGTCAGTTGAAGATTTTGTGAGTCCCTAGAAAATTTTGATCAATTTATACGTTCAAACGATTCAACCATTCGTTAGGTTAAATAGTATTTCGTTCGATCAAACGAACCTAACTTTCATTCATTCGAACCCATTCGTTCGAATTAATCCAAGCATTCATTCGACCAAATACTTCTTGCGTCAAGCTTCCTTTTATGACCGAGCTCCTGTTCAATTTTGGACATCCATTCCTATTCCTTAATCATTCTAACTCTTTTGAAATCTCATACTAACCCTCAAAATACTATCAATCTATACAAAACCCAGACGTATATTTATGAAAAGATAAAAATACCCTTACTAAAAAATATAGGGTCTCACACATTAACTCTCTTTGAGCTCTTTTAAAACTAAAGAATGAGGAAGTGAGTATATAATGTATACCTCGTGAGTAAACAATTAAAGAAAACACATATTTAAATGTTATAAACATAATTATACATATACATATAAGATTTTAAGTTAATAACATATTTAATAAAAAGGTTTTAAAATATATAAAGAATGACAATATTATGCATTTAAAACTATGGTCTGTTAAAATAAAAATATTGGATTGACTTATTTTCTCGAAAATTATCTTAACCAAGATAACTTTGAATTGTCAATGGTTTTTTTATTTCATATATGCCAAACAACAATGAGGCATAAAAATATTATATATATATAATAACAAATGATCATTTCATGAAAATCGGGTTTGTCATTTATGTTGGCCCTCAAATAGTCATATGATGACATCTATGATTTTCTTTTACATATTATAATCATGACCCTCAAATCACCTAGACGGCCTTCTTGAGGTTCGACCTTAGGTTGTCTATATCATAAATCCATATGATAATCGTCTAGGTACTTCAATCACCTAGGCGATCACCTCATAATCCTCTCCCAAGGTAATAGCCAATACATCCAAATAAAAATTATATAGACTCTACAATCACCTAGACGAACCTCTCAACCCTCTCCTAAGCTATCTCGACATAATCCATACTGTAGTTACAAATTCCGTCATCCTTGATCATATCACCATAAAACCAATCATAAAAAATCTATCCCAATAACCATATTACCATCCAAATCATCATTAAATCTAATGAAATCCAAATCCAATTAATCTCCATATGAATAAATATACATCATAAAATCTATATATTCTTTATAAGTATCATATATAATAAAACCAAAATCATTTGTAAAAATTATAATGTAATATAAAGGAAACAAAACAAATGATAAATCTTAAGGTTTCATCAATCCATACTCGACATTAAGGCCTCATTCTTAAATCAATCTCACACAGGCCATTTCTATATTTATTTACAACATAGAACATAAAATGAGTATCTAACTTCATAAGCATTAAAAATACCTAAGTTTTATAAATAATATAAAAGAAATGAAGAATGATTTAGAAAAAGGTCTACTCATACTTTAGAGAGGGTATACAATCCCTTAATCTCTTGCATTGCTCGATTTTCTTCTCGAGTACTCATTGTCCAATATATATATTAATATTCTATATTAATCTCCATTCTTTGATGAATACTAAAATAACTTTCATAAACACGATTACAAATACTATATTAATTCCATATTTTCAAATCATCACCTAATCATTGTTTATGAACCTATTTTTTATCTTTTACACTATATCTACCTATACGATTTTGTAACTGTTCATTATTCAATGATTCGTCGATAATTTAGCTTTATTAACTCTCTAATTCATAGTCGAGTATATCCTCCCTAATTTAAATTCTAATTTCTCGTAATTTAATTGTGAGTCCCGTGCTTAAATCTTAAAGGTATATTTATAAATTTTCATTTTTACTGTTCATGTATTTGTATCTATCCTATACCTCGTGTGCGTGTGAGCGTAATTTCGTAATCTTGCTTGAGAATTTGATTTGCTAAGATGAGTTTTGGGGTTGTGAACGCGGGGACCTCAACGTAATTAAAAGTATGTTTTATTTTGAATGGGACTCTAATGATATTTTTCAGTTAAGGGAAGGATTTAGGAGAAAATGTGCAATTTATTCGAACGAAAGGGTTGTATCGTTCAAACAAATTTTTTAATCCTAGATTCGTTCGAACGAATGGGCAATTCGTTCGAACGAATAGAATATTTCGTTCGAACGAAAGGCGAATCATTCAAATGAAATTTGGAGGAGCTCTCTAGAAAATTTTGATCCCAAATTTGTTCGATCGAATGGTGATTCATTCGAACGAAGATTTGGGGAGCTCTCTGACTTCAAAAGTGTCAAATTCGTTCGATCAAAATCCAATTCATTATACCAAATTCATATTCGTTCGAACGAATCTATGTAAAATGATGATTTTACCTCTTTTAGAAGCTTCTCCTTAAGAAAACTCAAGAACAAAATGATAATTTCACCCTTAAATTTATAAAAAAGGGACTGAAGGTCAGATTTTATGATTTCTACTTCGCTCTTTCTCTTTTCTTCCTCAGCTTATGTTCTCTCTATCTCTCTCTCAACTTGGCCACATTTCGTCAGATTTTTTATTTCTATTCGTCTGCGAATTGTATTCTACGCATCTAACTGCCCGGGAGTATCAATCTGTTGTTTGGAGCACAGAATCGCAAAGGAAAAAACTAGGGTTCGACTTTCGATTTGGGGCTTTTTGATTTTTATACAAAATCAGAGTAAATCAACCATACCACGATGTTCGTAGCTTCGATTTTAACTCGTCTGTATATTCATTTTGTATTTTTACTAACTTTGATTCGTATGGATTTTATAGTTTATCCGGATAGATTTTGATAGATTTAGCACACGCATTATAGTTTTTGAATACTAATTAGATTGTAGAATAGCTCAACAAGTCGTTAGAAAGCTAGAAATGTGATTTGAAGTTTTTAGGGTGAGTATGAACAGTAACCAGAGTTACTGTTTCGACGAACTTATGGGATTCACTTGTCTAGATTATGAAATCAAGCCCAATTACGCTAGTTGAGCAACAATGTAGGTTTGTGATAATTTTGTATCGATAATTAAATGAGTAACGAGCGTTTAGGTTAATTTCGTGTATTATCCGAATTTAGGAGAACCCGGGGTATCATACATTTCAAGCATTTACGTTTTATTCACATCTGAGAATGTACATTGATATGTTTGAAATATTTATGTTTAGACGACAACGCGCGAGCAAGGTATTCGCGTGGCACGCCGAGAAACGAGAGGAATTAGGGAGTATATATCTTCCCTAAACAGTGAGTGGACTTATTTCGTTTGATATTTATTTTAAATCTTGTTTATTTATCTATAATAAATATTTTAAATAGATTTATTTATGATTTTCACTGTTGTGGGAATGTATATACTTTGCTTGATATGGATTGGTTTTGTTTATATGCCTAGTGGGCCAGCTTTCATGTTTGATATGTTGTGATGATGGCCATAAGGGCCAAGTTTATACATTGGTGATGACGATCGTCTGGGCCGGGCTTGTTTACTATAACTACAAGAGAGATAGCCTAGGATCGACCTGATTGAGAGGTCGCTTAGGTGAGTAAAGGCTACACAGGTGGGGGTGATGTATGGTTATTTATTGTGATGGGATTTGACTACCTGTGAGTCTCGTTGAATTAGTTACAGATGTTATCCCGTGGCTAATCCGAGGCGAACGTTAGTGATGGACTTGTTTTTATAAAACTTAACCATGCATGTTTTATTCTTTGCATTTAAAAATCTATTTTTATAAATAGCATGATTTT
>JAVXUL010039552.1:0-26096 GCA_035590515.1 Trichilia minutiflora
AAATATCAACTTCCAAAGCCTTAGTGTTTTAATTTATAGTTAATTTCTATTTGGTAATTTCTTTGTTTAAAATTAATCCATCATATATTCTACCTTTACTATTGGACATTGGCTCGAACATAACCAATTTGACTCTTGGAAAAAACACTTCCTGTGGATACGATACTTGGACTCACCGGACTATTCTACAACAAGACTACCTACACTTGGGTACATAATCTAATTGAGATCACTCTGGTTTACTCGAGGACCAAGAAAGAACATGCTTAGTATTTGCGAATTGTATTACAGACATTGAAACAGAGAAGGTTGTATGCCAAGTTTTTGAAATGTGAATTCTGGCTTTGAGAAGTGGTATTCTTAGGAGATGTAGTTTCAAGAGAAGGAATTTTTATTTATCTTCGTAAGGTCAAACGATAGTACAATGGGAAAGACCCAAGAACGTCACTGAAATCAGAAGTTTCTTAGAATTGGCTAGGTATTACAGAAGATTTGTTAAGGGATTTTCTTTACTAGCCATTCCATTGATACGTTTAACAAGAAAAAATATTAAGTTTTGAGTGAGATGAGAAATGTGAGAAAGGTTTTCAGGAATTAAAAAATCATCTTACTTTAGCTCCAGTGTTAATGTTACCTATTCCTAGAGAAGGATATGTAGTATTCAGTGATGCCTTCAAGCAAGGGCTAGGCTCTGTGTTGATGTAGAATGGGAAGGTAATTACCTACGCTTCATGATAACTTAAGAAGCATGAGGTGAATTATCCAATCCATGATTTAGAACTAATTAGAGTAGTCTTTGCTTTGAAAATTTAAAGATATTATATTTATGGAGAGAGGTGTCAGATTTTTACTAATCACAAGAGTTTAAAATATTTGTTCATTCAACAAGAACTGAATATAAGACAAAGAAGAAGGCTTAAATTGATCAAGGATTATGATTTGATTATTGACTATCATCCTAGTAAGGTCAATATGGTGGCAGATGCTTTAAACCGGAAATCTTCTGTAACAGTGGTGTATATTCAATCAACATACCTACCATTGTTAGTAGAGTTGAAGAGCCTGCAAGTAACCTTAAAGTGCAACCAAGATGGCTCGATGCTAGCCACTTTTATATTAAGACCGACATTGAAAGAAAAGATAAAGAAAAAACAGATACAGGATCTAAAGTTAGTAAAAGTGTGTCAAAGAATTATGGATAAAAATACGGGAGATTTTTACATCACTCAAGATGGGATTTTAACTTTAAGGAGTAGAGTATGCGTACCTTTAGATGATGAATTAAGGAATGCAATTTTAGAGGAAGCTCATTATTCAGCTTTTGCTATATATTCTAGTAGTACGAAAATGTATAGAATAATAAGAAAAAACTACTAGTGGTCTGGAATGAAGAAGGTCATAATAGAATTCGTTGCCATATGTATGATATGGCAATAAGTTAAAGTTGAGCACTAGAAGCCAGTAGGGGCACTTCAATCCTTAATAATACTAGAGTGAAATGGGAATATATCACAATAGATTTTGTGGTAGGACTGCCATGTACGCTAGTGGGATACCATACAATTTAGGTAATTATGGATAGATTGATTAAGTCTGCACACTTTCTGCCTATTAGAACTAATTATCTTATAGAGAAGTTGACAAGATTGTATGTGATAAAAATTGTTAGGTTGCATGGCATATTTATCGACATTATGTCAGATCGAGATCCTCAATTTACATCTCAATTCTGACCTAGTATTTAGAAAGCCGTGGGTATAAGATTGAACTTTATCTCAGCATTTCACCCTTAAATAGATGGATAGTCAGAAAGAATCATCTAGTTACTAGAAGATATGTTATAAGGGTGTGTACTAGAGTTTCAAGAAAGTTAGGATTAATATCTACCTTTGACTAAGTTCGCCTACAATAATAGTTATCAATCCAGCATAGGAATAACATCGTACGAAGAACTTTAAGGGTAAGATGTAGGATGCCTTTATGTTAAGATGAAGTGGATGAAAGAAAATTAGATATTGTTGATCTAATTGAAGTCACCAATGAGAAAGTAAAGATTATCCTAGAAAGATTGAAGATAACGCAGGACAGACAGAAATTCTACTTAGATAATAGATGAAGAGATTTAAAGTTCAATGTGGATGAATAGATATTCTTGAAGGTATCACCCTGGAAAGGGATTATCCAATTTCAAAATCAGGAAAAGATCCATTCGAGATTTATTAGACCTTTCAAGATCATTGAAAAAAATTGGTCCAGTGGCATACAGATTAGAGTTACCATCCGAGATGCAGAGGGTTCACGATGTTTTTTATGTTTTGATGTTGAAAATGTATATTTTTGATCTCTATCGTATCATTGGATTACCTCCTATTTATTTAAGAGAAGATTTAAAGTGTGAGATAAAACCAGTTACTATCACTGATCACCAGGAGCAGATATTGAGAAGTAAAACCATTCTTATGGTGAAGGTTTTGTGGAGTAGTGATGCAATTAAGGAGGTAATCCAATTGTGAGCCCCATGCCTAAGTCTCAAGGGTAATATATTAATTTTATATTTTTACTATGCTTATAATTGTGCCCATCTTATAAAAAGTTGACATGACATCATGATTCTATAATTATTTTGAAATTTTAAATTGGCTAAGATTAGGTTTTGAAGTCGTAAACATAGGGACCTCAATGAAATTAAGTGGGATCCCAATGATATTTGTTAATTTAAAAATATTTCAAGTGAAATTGGTCATTTTAGATGGTTTAGTCGAATGAATAGGCTGGTTCGTTTGACTGATATTTTGAGGACCTTTTGAAAAAATTTGTGGCTCCAGATTCGTTTGAACGAATATGAGATTCGTTTGATTGAATTGATCGATTCATTCGAAAGAGTTGGGATTCGTTCAAATGGAAAAATAGAAGCTCTCTGACTTTTAGAAGCGTCGAAGGATTTGTTCAAATGAACTTTGGTTGGTTCGACCAAATTTAGCAGTTCATTCAAATGAACCCTCAATTCATTCGACCGAACGACTATAAAATGATTTATTTACCCCTATCTAGAGTTTCTCCTTCATATTTTTTAATGGTAAAATGGAACCCTTCTTCCGTACTGTTTCTCTCATTTTCTCCCCCTCTATCTGTTTTTTTTCACCTTCTCTTCTATGCTCTTCACACTCCACCATCTCATTTTCATCATTCTTTCGATTTCTCTTTGGTTTCTTATCATATTTTATATTCTAAACACTGTACCAACTTCAATTTGATGATAGGAGCATAAAAATCATAAAAGAAAGCTAGGGTTTGGGGAATCCATTTAGGGTTTTTCGGGTTCTAGGAGGAATTGAAGCAAACCAACTGTACTACGAGATAATTGACAACATTTCTAACCTATCTATATCTTTCATTTTGTATTTTATCGAATTTTTGAAATATAGATTTTACTTTTTATCCGTAGGGATTTCGCTAATTTTCTCGTATGAATTTAGGTTTTTAGGTGTTCATTAGGTTATGGAGAAGTTGGGTAAATCATTAGGTAGCCAAAATCACAAATTTGAATCAATGTTGGTAATCAGAACAGTGTTTGGGTTACTGTTCTGACAAGAAATAGGAGTCCATTTTTCGTGACCATTAAACCGAGTTGAAATGCACCTGCTAGATTATAATGTAGGTTCATAATAGTAGAAAATGGATAATCAATCAAATAACTAGAATTTTATCTGATTACACATATTAGTCGACTTTAGAAATCCGGATTAAAATGCATTGTACGTATACGATTCTCATTCATAGTTTAGAAACATATATCAATATGATTGTTGGCATATGTGTTTAGGCATTGATACACAAGCGAGGAACTCGCGTGAAGTACCGCAAGACAAGGGAAATTAGGGAGTGTATACCTTCCCGAGATTATGAGTGAAATCTTTTGTTTTACCATTTTAATATAATTTTTACACTTTTGTAAAAGTTTTATTTGATGTGATACACATTGTGATCCTTATGGATTTTATGCATATATGATTTTATATTCGTGATAGCGGTCATAAGGGCCAGGATTATTGACTTTAGCTACAAGGTGGTAGCCTAGGGTGACCTGGGATAGAGGCCGTCTAGGTAAGTGAATGTTCATAGGTGAGGGTTGGAATAAGGTGTTATGTTTATGAGATTTTGAGAGATAATTCGACCATCTATAAATCTCTGTCGGGTTAGTCACAGATGTCACCACGTGGCTACTCAAGCCAACGTTAGTGGTGGGACTATTTTATGAATAAAGGCATGCATACTTTTATTATTTACATTTTAAATTAATATTTCATAAAACTCCATTGTTTTTTCTTACATACAAAACCCACTGACGGTCTCAGGATTGCTCAGGACCAGGGTAATCGCCGAAAAAAGGAGCTAGTCCAATGATTTTTATAACTATTTTATGTTTTCAAATATTAAATAAACATTTTTAGAATTAAACGTTCTTTCTTTAAAATGATTTTCAAACTGTAATGTTTTATTTTTAAAAGAATGTTTTACTCCATAAAGTTTATATTAAGTAGTATTTATTTATTATAATACTTAATTCACTCACTGAGTATGCCCTCGTATACTCATTCTCCCCCCACTTTCCAATTTCAGGGTTAGTAAGTTATCTAAGAGTGTCCACTTAGTAGTGATTCCTCCGGGTTTTGTGAGCATCAGGTATACATCTAATCCGATTCACTTAGAAGAGTTTGAAGTCCACTGGAAATAAAATATTATTTTCATTTCTATTCTTTTGGTATTTGACCTTTATGGATTGTAAAGAATTTATATATTACCTTGTTACTATTTCTGCATGCTTGAGTATATATTTAAATGCTTTAATAGATAGTTTATGAAATGATTTAAATATTTGAAGTGTTTGAGATTAATTGAGAAACTTTTGGAAGTTTGGGTGATTTGGATAGAACTATTTGGAAGTGTTTGCATATTTATTTTAAAATAGGATTTTAAAAGACTTTACAGGCTCTCAAGATGTATTCTAAGCTTATTGAATACATATTGGGAGTTTGTGATGATTGTCACGTGTGGAACCACGGATTAGAAAGTGACAAATTGGATGTAATGACATAGTTTTAATATATTTTTTTAACCATATAATTACATAATTAGTATAATAGGACCCCCTCAATTATAAAGTTCAATTGTTAAGACGGTTGAAAATTGGTGTAGTTACATAGTTTTATTTTTTTAATTTTTATAATTATAAAAAAATATATTTTCTCACATTTTCAACTCTCCTTAAAATTCCTCTATATTATTTTTCTTTTTTTTCATTACACCGTCTTTCACCATCTTTCACATTTCCAACTCGAAGAGTGGTGACCACAAAATAACGAATGTTGATAACTTAAGACCTTATAACAATAACTTGATTAAGAATGTGAAGAGAGGGACACCAAAGAAGTCTGGAAGGCCTATTGAAACAGACATATTTGCTATGTTTAATGAAGGTAACAAGAACCCCAAGATCGAGAAAAATTGGAGGCTTTTTTTTTTCCAAGCAAGCAGCCTAAATACCAAGTTAAATTTAATTAGAAAATATACATGGTAATTAATGGAATAAAATGTAACATTATGTGGTACAAGAAATAATTAATAAAAGTTTGTATGACTTTCTTGCCTTTTCCATATGGGCGACGCCAAACTTCATGAATAAATAATTTGAGTGGAATTATGGGCATGTTTATTTCGTTGTTACTATATAATTAAAAAACTGTATAATTGGATATAATTATATAATATTAATGTCTTTGTTCAACCATATAATTATATAATTTGAGTAATTAGATTCTCTCAATTATACAGTTCATTTCTTAGGAGGTTAAGAATTGGTGTAGTTACATAATTTTATTTTTTTAATTTTTATAATTACACAAAATATAGCTTTTCACTTTTCCAACTCTCTTTAAAATCCTTCTATATTATCTTTTTTTTTTCTTTTGTTACACCGTCTTTCACTTACTCTTCGAAACTACTTCCTATTAATTCTTTGTGAGGAGGAGGGGATTTTGAGAGGTTAACCCTAAAGATAGGATAACTAATGGAATGTGAAATGTTAGAGCAATTAAATAGAATTGCATATCATATCCGATCTATCTTTTTATTTTCTTTGGCAAACTAATGATTACATCCATCGATTTTATATTTAACTCTTATGTTTTTATAATCATGGATATTATTTGATAACTCTTTCTTGATTAATAAATTTTAATTGAGTTTGTAATTAATAAACTTGAGAATATATTATATATATTACATACTTTGAATAAATATTTTGACTATATATTATGTATTTATTATATATAATATATATTTTAAGCATATAAATTTATATAATGTATATAAAAATTATATTGTATTTTTTGAGTCTATGATATATATTTTTTAATTTTAATAATTTACTAATAATTAAAAATTCATTTTCATACTATTTTTATATTTAAAATAATTAATTTTATAATTAAATTGTGTAATTACATGATCGTACACGCGACTGGGTGGTTGCATTGGTAAGGTCCTGAGGTATTATGGTCTGCGTCCTGAATTCGAATCGTCACGACGTACATCCCGACTGAGACGTCAAGGTGAAAGTCCCAATTTATTTCTATGCTGGGTATCATTACGGGTAGTCCCTGCACACGTATTTAATGATTAAGGATAAAGTCATATGATCTACGGTCATGGATTTTGTGGGAGTAAGTAGCTATTTCCGTGTATAATTAAACGCCGTAATAATGACTGAGAATAAGAGATTTCGAATTACAAAAAAAAAAGTTATAAGATCGTACAATTATACTGTATATATTTACATAATTTATCAATTACATAATTACAAACAAACAAATTCTTAATGTTTCAAAAGGTGAAAGCTGTCGTGGATAGTCACTACCGTTTTACCAACTTGGTAGTAACAATTAATTAAATTTATCTTGCACATTACTCTATTCAAAATGATGGACAATAGTCGAACGAAGAAGATTTAAATAATGTCAATTTTTAGTGAATGGGTGTCATTGGCTCGAAACTACGTATGTCACATTGCTTATCACTTCCACAAGTCCACATGATTATGAAATAAGAATGTCTTAATTAAGCTATCTATATGCATTTAAATCCATAAAACTTCTTGCAGTGGAGAATTTCCATAAAACTTCATATTATATTTTAAATTGACGAGTTAGTGAAGATCAAAATAGTTATTGAAAGAATTGCCGAATATCCAAGTATAAATGCTAAAATTAATGATAAAGATTAGATTTCGACTAAGACTTATTTTTACTAAATAATTTAACTTAACAAATATTGTTGTTTATGCACAAACTTACTATAGAAATTCATTTATTAATGTGATAAAAATTAATTACAGAATATAGGTGATACTAATATAATATTATTATGTTAATTTATATAAATAAAATTTGTACAAAATTTCTATCACCTAATAATCAGTTGAATAATAATTTTGAATTGTCATGCGAAATATATTTTATGGCTTACGTTTGCCCACTTCGTAAATGGTCCCGCATTCAAGATTAGGAGTAGTAAAGCTGTGAATGTGAAATTGGGCAGAGAATATAGTGTGGGGGTGGGATGCCAAGAGATTCGAATATTTTCTCGGCACAACCCTGTACCAACTTTTGTTAGAAAAAGGTAGACGGCGGAATTATCAAACCTATTAGTTTGGTACTATTCTATTGATTCGTCAGATTTCATGTGCATACAATTTACTTCATGGTAGAGAGAATAGTCATACAACTTTGTCGCCATATGCAAAGCCTTCACCGGCCAACAGAATTAATTATTACTATACAATTCCATATCAAAAACATGAGTGATTTCTCACTCTCTTCAAGAAAAAGTTGCTGACAATCAGCTGCAAACAAATTAAAATGTTTTGTTTGATTACTGGGTGTGGGGTTGGGGCAAAATTTCACGTTCTGTAACAAGAGGCCAAGATTAATCTCTCTAAAACAAAGGGAGGTGCACAACACGAAAATTTTCTAAGAGATCAGCATTTTACTATTGCCCCTGCTCAAACACACTTGGCTATAGAATTTGGATCACACGATGAAGTAATAGCACCTATGGTTTCTATTAATTTGTATTATGATTGAAGAAAAAAACTAAGTTTGAAGCACTGAAAGTATACAGATTAAGTTTCTCCTATGAGTGCATAGCTACCACGTAGCCGACCATTACCCACTAAGTATTATAATAAGGAAAATTGCATTATGTGTTTTCATTAATCAATTAATGAAGTGCAACATACAGTGCATGCATGACGTAAAAAATATCTTCTTGTGAAATTGTTTTCAGCAAAAATTGATGGACTCATACACCATCCATGTTGGTATTCGTCAAGAGAAATAAAAGGAAATATTTCAAGTTTTTAAAATAATTTTTCTTCAAAATTTTCAGGTTTAGATTCTACGACATTTATTGAATGTCTCGTGATTCCAAGCTTTTTCCTAGAAAATATGTTGGTATTTAGGAAGCCGCATGTTCGCAGTTGTCATTTAGAATTCAGCTTGAACATTCAAACTTCAACTTGTGAGTTAGCTTCTTTGAAGTCAGCCTTGCTTTCAGTAGTCTCGGTATTTTTTCACATGCCATCTTTTGGAATTTACATGGAACGATTTTATTGGCAATTGAATTGGTAGAGAATATAATTAATAACCATCTCAATATATATAGAAGTTATCAATGAAATTTTTTACTTTTGACTTGGGCAGTAAGCAGATGAATCCAGCCATATCTGTAAGCTAATTTCCTTAAAAGTTTATTTTTGCATGCATGAAATTTCGTTCTCTAATTCTTTGCCATAGAAAATGCGAAGATTCTAGCTTCCAATTGGCTTATTTTTGGTGGGTTCTGTTTTCTCTTCGTGTATAAACTGTATACACCAGCTGCCTATATGGGCTGCTTTTTAATTAAGAGAAATTTTGACTTCAAAATTCACTGCTTTTTGCACAATGTCAAGAATGCCAAACAATATATACACACAGTCACACTCTTCTAGACTTACAGAACTGGAGTGAAGTCAAATAGAAACGAAAAGAAAAGAAAAGCATAAGCATCCAGCCATATCCACGAATTCAAACTAAATCTAACCCTTACAAAAAGAAAAGAAAAGAAAAGAAAAGAAACCAATCTAGTATGGAGTTCCGTGAAAACCTAATGACATTTGGACTAGAAGACGAAAACCTGCAAGGGAAATCCAAGAAAAGAGATGAAAGATTGCCCACGTACATCGTAATATAGAGCATTTGAACAGAAGAAATGAAGAAGGAAAAGAAATGGTGTGCGTGCGAGCGCGTGTGTGCGGGTGCTCGTGTGTTACGCGTGTGCGCGTGCGGCAGTAGTTGATGGTCGTATCAGAGTCCGACAACGGTTGCCATTGGTTCGCAGGTGCTGTTTCGTCCTGACAAAAGGCCGAAATCTCTGTAATATGCTTATGTAGGCATGATTAATGCGGCGGACACGTCCCGCTTCGCATGTAAAATGAATGAATGAATCATTTTTCAACCATCTTGAATCCTGAATTCTATGGAGGATGACGAAGGAGATGATGTGAACTTCTACTATATATTAATATAAATTAATTAATTGAGGGCACATATAATATAAAATTTTACATTGCAATTTTATTCATAATTATATGTAGGAATTGGAATTCTTTGCATTTACAAGATGACACTTGTTCTTTCCTATGTCATTCCGCACTTACCGAAGTCTTCTTAGTACTAATATAATAAATGTCTCCTATTGAAACATTAGCTTCTTCATTAGTTAAATTACAATGTTCTTATATTAAATTAATTAATTTTGGACTTAGAATTGTGTTTTCGAATATTAGGGAAAAGTGGGGGAGAAGTGGCCACCATTAACCTTTCCACTACCGTTGGATACATAGGTATCAATCTTCCATTTGATTCTAAGGATAAGGAAAAATAATTAAAATTAAGAAAATAATCAAATCTTAATTAATCTGAAGAACGTTTGTATTTTTTAACTTGTGGGCATTGATAAAAACAATCACATTATAATAGACAAAAGAAACATAAAAGTGTACCTTACTTGTGGTCGGGCAAACATTAATATAATCTATTAATATTATCCTCAGCCAACGGACATTAGAGAACAAGTCAATAACACATTAACGGTCACTATACGTTATATAGTTGTGTTTTAAAATCATGTACGGATAATGGTATACTTAATTTGTTCTTTGGATAATGGCATAATTAATTTGTTCTTTCTTTCAGCCATTTTAGGTTTGGTGGTTGAATATACCATTCCAATTATATTTCATATCGTTAAAGAATCCACTGCCGTTGATCAGTTCATGAACATTCTTTTTTAGTCAACTAAAGTGGAATATAGAATACAAGTAACTTTTAGAGGATTAAATTTTTTAGAGAATTAAGTTTTCATCTAAACAAAATAAAAGTATGGAATTGATTAACAACGCAAAAATATTATAAAAATATATATAAATTAAATAATTTTTTAAGATATAGTGAGTAATCATGAATGACAGAATATTAATTCATTAATTTGTAAAGATTCATTAATTCATTTTGCACTTATGATCTAACCCATGATTACAATTAAATTTGGACTCATGTGCACGTATTACGTCCCACTTTGGCTAGTTCTTCAGAATTTTGACGACTAGTTTATAGAAATAATTCATCATTATCAATAGGTTTCAATATAATTTAAATTTTTTAAGGAGTTGGTTGATTAATTATTATGAAGTTTCATGAGTGATAACTAATGCAAACTGAAAGCAGCAAAGCAAGTATTATATTATAATTTAATATTAATGTCAACCAATGAAAATGCGGCCAAATTTAATGTGTTATTACTGTTATTGGCGGAAGATTAGGTTTTGAAAGCCATCGAATTGATGGATAACTTAACGGGAAAAAATGTGATTAGCTCATACAATTCAGTTAATATATGTTGTGCAAGTATGCCGTGTGTGTATATCGAAAAAAAAAAAAACCTTGCATCTAGCACACCAAATTGGCATAGCTCACGTTTTGATTGATGTAGTGTAAAGTTTTCAAATTTTCAGTGGTGGATTACATTTTCTCAAAAGATTCAAAAGAAATTTGCGTTAAATCTCAGAAGTGTAACTAAATCCCTTAAGTTTGTTATTTTGGCCTTTACTTTTATAAGTTTAAATGGGGACGTTGAATATCTTTCTTGTCTCAAGCTGACAAAAAAATTTTGTTTACTGCAGTTTCAAGTTTGTTTCAAGAATCTTTTGTAAGACGATATTCAACATTTTCATTTGATAACACGAAAAAAATGATCAAATGTGTAGGAAAATGTATTATTCAAATCAAAGATTACAATGTTTTTATTTTAAAAAAAATAAAGACAAATTAACAACAATTCAAAGTTATATAAAAGCATGATTCAATCTTCATAATTATTTGTTTGATTTCTATTATGCTGTAATCTTGATTCTTACCACATAAATCAATCTCAAATCTTTAAAAATTTTTGCAGAAATTAAGAAGAATTTTCAATATCTTTATTTGATTCTTATCAATTTGACCTCGATTAGGCATTATATTCGAATCCTTAAAATATCAAAAAATAAATAATAATTATTTGAATTGGATGATAAAAATCATCAAATAAAATCGAACTTAGGCAAATGTTAAACTACTTAAATGTTATTTCCTGTGCCCTTACATCTTTTAAATCATGGTAATTAATTCAACAATTCCTGTTATTTATTTATTTATTTATTTTCATTTATATGTCTTAGTTCTTAGATTTTTTTCTTTTTCTCTTTAGTACTTACTTATTATTAATAACAGAATTCTGTTATGTCTCTTCTTTACAAAGTATGCATATGAAGATACATGTGTACATAACTAGTCTCAAATGACATTTTCTTTCAATATTTCCTACATAAAGCCATATATGGATTGAATATTCCAAAATTTAAAAATGAACTTATGCTTACTACTTATAATGTTATTGGTTAATATTCTTAGTTTTAGATGATTATTTATTGGGATGGGTGCCTTGCATCCATTCTACCTAAATTGGTTAAATGTATTAGTTTTTTTTATCTTTTATTATAAATAAAAGGTGTGTGATAGTTTTGGATGTGAGAAAAATTGCAAGAGTTTGGTAAAAGTATTTTGGACTTAAGTCTTTTGTAAAATTAAGCTCATAAATTATTTAAATCCTTGAAATTAATTCAAGCCTTTAGTTAAAATTTGTGTTGTCTTTTATTTATAAGTTTAGAAGCACTCTCCTAAATTTTGTATTTTATTTTCGAAAATAGTAAAATTGTTTTACTCGTTTTTGTCAGTTGATGTAAGTCACATTGATCAATCATGTAAATATCAATATTTTGTTATTTTTTGTTCTATTATTTAGTTGTTCAAAGTCTTTTTTGCTAATTTCTGAGAATATTTTCTCAATAAATTGTTATCAGAATATCTTTCGAGATTTTATAATAACAATAACAATAATAAAGACTAATGTTAAAAAGTTTGATCAGAGTGTCAATTTTAAAATGTGATAACTCAAGATGGAAGTCATTTTAATATAGGATGGAGTTGAGTAGCTCTTCAAGGAGTGAAGAAAAAACATGAGAAATTAGATAATGAAGATTTTGCTTCATGAATAAAAAAACGAAATCGTATATCATTTTAAATCTCTCTAATAAAGTTTTGTGAGAAATCATCACTAAAACAACTGTGAGAGGTATGTGAGAGAAGTTAAAAGTTTTAATATAAAGAAGACAATGAAGAATAGATTTTATTTAAAGCAGTCCTTATACATATTTTGTATAAGTATATTAGTACTCTCACATCTTAATAAATTTGATTCCATTGTTATGGAGTGAATATATATGTTAAAATAAATAATGAAGATTATGTCCTATTACTATTATGTTCTCTTTCTTAGTCCTTTAAGTATTTTTATAATACTATAATTTATGAAAAAGATGAAATTTCGAATCAAAAAATCAAATCTGCTTTAAAATCTAAGGAATAAATTGATAGGGATATAACTAAAAAAAATAGTGAAAGTTAGGCAGAAAACTTAGTTGTCAGGGTTAGATTAGAAACGAAAGACTCCGAAAGTAGAAAAATTTAAAAATAGATCTAAATCCAAATATAAGAATTTAGAGTATAATTACTGTCATAAAAAGGGCACATTAAGTTTGAATATTTTAAGTTCAAAATTAGAGAAAAATATAAAGAGAAAACTGCTTAGAAAAATAATAAAACCATCGAAGATAGTGTTGCAATAGATGGGAGTGGTGAAAATATTTTCGTTGTGACTGATGATAGAATAAGGTTTAAAAATGAATAGATTTATAATAAGGTTTAAGACTAGTGAAAAAATTTTAACTAATATTTAAGAACAAAGTTTAAGAATCAATGAATGGATTTTCTTTGTGCCCATCTCTTTGAGCACCCTAAAGACACTTGGGTACAAGTATTTAACTAAAAGTGGAGTTTTAAAAGTTAGTAAACATACTCTTATGATTATAAAAGTTTGCAACTCTGGTAGTTTATATATTTTGTAAGAATCTTTGGTTATAGATTCTATTACAATCTCTATATCATCTTTGTTAGATTTTGACATTACCATATTATGGCATATGTGATTAGGTGATATGAGTAAGAATGGTTTAATCATATTAAGTAAAAGAGTTCTTCTATGTGGGTAAAATATTGGGTTAATGGATTTTTATGAGTATTGTATTTTTAACAAGTAGAAAAAAAAATTAGCTTCAATTTATTAACAGTTTATCAAATAAAAGGTACTTTAGATTATATTCATCCAGATCTTTGGGGACCATCTCATATTCATCTAAGAGTGATGTCAGACTCATGTTAACTTTTATAGATGACTATTAGCGAAAAGTTTGGATTTATTTTTTATAGCAGAAAAATGATATTTTCTTAACCTTCAAGCAATGAAAAGTTATAATTGAAAAATAAATAGGAAGACAGATTAAGTAACTTAGAATAGATAATAGTTTAGAATTTTGTAAAGGTGAATTTAATAAATTTTACAGAAACGAAGAAATTGTTTAACACCATACAATTAAGATGATGCCACAATAGAATAGTGTGATAGAATGGATGAACAGAATACTTTTAGAAAGAGATTGTTGTATAATCTTTAATACAAATTTGACAAAAGATTTTTGGACAGATACGATCTTTATAACTTATTATATTATCAACTATATTCCTTTCGTAATTATTTATTTTAAAACCCCTGAGGACTCTTGTAAATCATTCTAATTTAAAAAATTTTGAGTGTCCAATATATATGCATATGAATAAAGGAAAATTAGAATTTAGAACTAAAGGGTGTATTTTTTTTAAAGTATGCTTTGGAGTAAAAGGGTACAAATTATGACATCCAAATCCTAAATCCTCAAAATTTATCATTATTAGAAATGTTACATTTGATGAATTGTTTATGTTGTTATCGAGAAAGAAGTATTTTGATTTTTATGATTCAAGTAAGAATAATAGTACGCAGAACAGGTGGAGATAGAGATTGGCAGTTTTATTCCTTTTCAGTTAAGTTCTTTTATAATTCAGATAGATTCAACAGAGACATCTGAATTTTCATAAGATAATCTAGATAACAAGCAGTCTTTTATAACCAGAGACAAATCAAGGAGGGAGATTCGATCACTATCGAGATATGTAGATTTAATCGCATATACTTTGATAATTATAAACCTTTTACCTACTCAAAAACAATTTCTTATGATTCAGGTAAAGTTCTTATTCGAAAGATCAGTATCAAGTACAATCCTACTAATATGTTTATAAAGTCTCTTCTAATTTATAAGTTCAAGTAATATTTAAGTTTAATTGGTGTTTGTTAATTATAATTTAAGCCCATTAAAACTTTAATGGAGAAGATGGAGCAAATTTAGAGCAAATTTTTCCATCTCTTATTTATTGAATACAATTAAGGTGAAGATTTGTTAAGATGAATTTCTTATATCCATCCCACATAGATTGGTTAAATATATTGACTCCCTAACTTTTATTATAAATAGGAAGAGTATATGATAATTTTGAGTAAGAAAAAAATTGTGAGAGTATTTTGGACTTAAATCTTTTGTAAAATTATGTTTATAAGTTATTTGGATCTTTAAACTTAATTTAAACTTTTAATTAAAATTTAAACTCTCTTTTATTTATAAATTTAAGAGTATTTTCTTAAATTTTTTTATTTTTTTAAGAATAATAAAATTATTTTTTTTATCTTCGTTTATAAATATAAATCACATTATTTAACTACTATAAGTTTGTTTTACTAATGATTAGGAATATTTTCCTAACATTATCAACAGTACATAATTTCATCTCACGGTGCGACGCGAATTAATCAACAGATATTCATTGACGTGTGAAGGAAACAACAACTTCCAATTCATAAAAAAATTAATATACGTACACCTTTCAATATTCTCTCCGTTTTCCAAGAAGCTGAGGCACATTTGCAGCCTTTTAATTATGTGCAAACATTTTGCTTTCCCAGCATTTCCGTGCTCTCACAAACTCGATTCCCGCAGCCGGCCGCCAGCTCAAAACAAGCTTGTTGCTTTGAAATTTGCATTTAAGTTTGAACTCCCTAGTACAGGCTAGAGGCCCTGGAATGCAGCAACACCGTGGCACCGAAAGCATGAACATTCAAAACCGTGTACATTTAATCATTTATTATAATGCACAATAACCTTACATGATATCAACCCGCAATCTTTTTCAAGTAAAATCTGCTACATCACAGTTTCTGATTGAAGATGACATTATGGTTGGCAACAAAACCACATCCTATATACAATAACGCAATAACAATTAACAAGGTCATCACTTCATATGAAGCCATAGCACTACCACCGCAAACTAATAAGAAGCTGGCAGACGGCGCAGTTAATGTGAGATTTCAATACACATGTTGCATTAATTCTAGTGATCCTCACAATGTTCCCACGGGCTTGGATAGCAGAACATATGTACATGCACGTGTATAAGTGAATTCTGGATGTGCCGAGAGAATTCTCTGCCACGTAGTATAAAGATTAGGCCTAAGGCTTCCGATAATATTTCAGTTGGAAATCGTAGACGTTGTTTGCTATAAACATGGAGATTGATCTTTGCAATTGACCAATCAAGAATCATGCACGCCAAGTTCTACAAATTTAATTAATTACCCGCAATATAAAGTCCAGTAAAATGGAAACCATGACCAAATGTCCGAAATTGTTAGGTAATGAAGCAATGATCTGCAAGAGTTAGTATCACAACCACTCATTCTGTCACTCCCTTCCAGAGTCTTGATATACGTCATTCAGAATTATCTTATTTTTATCTCAGTATGTTAACTTAACATTTACCCAAGATTTCATATTGATCTAAGTTTTATATATTCCAGTAAATAAATTTTTTTTGTGAACTATTTATATTAATGGATAAAATTTTTATATAATCTAATATTAGAAATTGTGATAAATAGAAATGAAAATCATTAGGTGCAGATGTTTGTATCTTTAAAAAAAAAACGTGAATTCATTGTATAATGACTTACCAAACCATCAAAGATTACTACATTTTTTTGTATTGTGATTTCCACATCGTTAAATAGATGAAGTCAATGATATTGAAAAGAAAAGTAAAGTATAAAAGAGAAAAAAGAATATAAAGATAAAATAGTCTCGAGCCTCCTAGTAGTTAGGAGTGCCTAAGTAAACAATGACCAGATACATAGAAAAACTTTGAACATTAACAGCTGGACCCATCGATGAAGGAGAGGATATATATATATATCTGAGAATGAATAATATTATTAAAATCCCAACAAAAAAATTAAAATAAATTATTTAATAATACATTAACTTTGAAACAAAATAGTTAGTCCCCGTCAGTTGGCCGCAATAGTTCGGCCAAAGCAAATTCTACGTTAGAAAATGAAAGGACCCATTTAATTTTGACCACTGAATATTTTTCGTCGTTATCGTCTTCAATTAATTTCTACCTGTATCTAATTTACAGGCGCATGTATGGTGTCTGCTGTGTTGGCAAATGGTTTTGTGTGTGGTTCAGCTGGATAGCATGTGGAATGCCTATTCCTGAATTGTACGATTAAGCAGTGTCGATATCTGACTTGGTTTCTATCAGAAAGGTTTGAGGAAAAGATTGAGAATTTAAGGAATATGGTCCCCAACGGAAGGAAGGGAAGGGAAGGGATGAAAATTTTCAGATAAACATGAAAATAATGCATGTCGTTTTAGGATCCTTGAAAGTTATTTTTAATTTTTTTGTTATTAATACTATTAAAAATTAAAAACTACAATTAAAAATTATAATAGAAGAATTACAACAGGTATAGGTATAATTATAGGCACCTTAGAGCTGTCCATGATTTTAATCAATGCTATGTATAGAATTTAATTTCAATTCACTCTAACTTTTTGGTTACACGAAATATCAAAATTTGTTCCATATTTTTAATTATATAACGTTAAAAATAAAAAATTATTTTCATATAAAAATTTACAAAAGTAAAAGAAAAATAAATTTTATGAGATATAGATAGTTAGATAGACACACACACACATACTTCTTCACATTAATTTTTTCTTATGAAATACTAATTTATGTATTTACCAAATTCAAATTTAAAATTGGTATCTTAGTTAAAATGAGAATCGATGAGGTGTTGTCAAAGAGTGCTTTTACTCAAATGCTACTGAATTAATTTTTTTTTTTAAATTTAATATTACATCAAGATATGACGAACTCAATTGATCAGTCTAACCAACCCCAAAAGAAATATTTTTTGTATACCTCAATTGAGTCAATTCTCATATTCTAAAAATAAAAAATCCATCGTTCCATGTTATATCCCATTGGATCCATATATAAAAATATATTTAGAAATATCCATTATGCTATCGATCTGCTTAGCAATTAATCATGCCAAGAATTCAATTTATACGCAGTGAACCAAGCAGGCAAATATTCTCCATACACAATATCGTTGCATATCACTTAATCAAAGAATTATTAATAATAAAAGTCGAAATTTTTTAACGCTTGAGTCCGGAAAAAAAAAAATTCAGCGGGTCTGTATTACGGATTGAAAACATATCTACAACACTGGAAATTTTGTATTCTATTTAATAATACCACTAAAAATAACACAAATAAGAAGTAAATATATTATTTACTAATAGCCAAAAAAAATACATATAAAAATTTTTATTTTTATTTACTTAAGCTCATAAGTAGGTAAAGGTTCAGTAATATTTAAAGTCCAAAGGCTGAGATTGAAGATATAATACAATTTATTAAAATAAAAACCAATGTAATTTAAAATTTTAGCCATGATATCATATTAAATTGTTGTTTAACTTCAAAATTTAAGTTGACAAATAAAATCCAACAATAATAATTAAAAGAAGTATTTACAAAATTATGTATGTATAAACAAATATTTGACTTAAGGATTCAATTTTCACGAGAAGATTAGGCTAATTTTACAAATTTCAATTCTAATTGAGTTTCCCCTTCTTATCATATTATAGCATGCTAGCAAATTTTGACAAGTTGTTATTATGATTTTTTAGCAATAACAAGATCGAAAATTTGATTGGATGTGTATTTCAAGACAACCGGGAAACATATCTGAAAAACACTACTTGCTAGATAGTGAACAAATGAAGGCAAGGATTGGTCCTTGGCCTTTGTGGTTGCAGAATATCCAGCATGGCTATTATCATCTATAAAATCACACGCACGCACACAACACAAGTGGTTTCGAAGACGTGTTCCAAGCATGTTTCAAGCAAAAACAGAAAATAAGATACAAATGGATTAATTACATACAACTAGATAACTACTATCATCTCTTCAATATTTGCGTATATTGTTGATAATCATTCACAATGGATCTTCCATAGTGTAATATTTGTACAATATCAAGAATTAAGTTTACAAATGAAGCCAAATATCCATTACAGTATTGGATTGCATACAAAGAATGATGAGATGGTTTGGGTCAATATTGATTAATTGCAGGACTATGAATATAAATGATCCTTAATCCGCTTTCTGTTTGAGAAGAAAAGTACTTATCACTACGTTATTACTGGGTGGCTGTTAAAGAATTTGATTTGTGTTAGAAATTCAAAATGCGCGGCTGACCAATCATATCCACGAGTATTAACACGAAGGAAAAGAAAATCGTTGGTATATAGCTTTCTAGCAGCCTGCCAACACTAAACTAATTTGTATTTAAGAACATGAAAAATTGATATTTAATAAACAACTTTGTCAAATCCACGTATTCCCATGGGATTCCACACGGATAAATTATATTCTCAAGCATAATAAGAGAACAGAATAGACAAATCATATCTTTGAAAGCATTTTTGTCCCAAAAGCCAGAACACAAAGATAATACTTTTAGAAAACAATGCTTCCTTTCCAGCAGCTGCATTTATGTTATTGGTCATCCACTTGACTAGTTGAAAACTACTTTGATTTCCTGACCTACAGGAATCGGTGAACAGACAGATGACTAACTAGTTGTAAAGTGCTTACTAGTTGCAAGAAACACATGATGATCACTTTCATGTTTGATTTCCTGACCTACAGGAATCGGTGAACAGACAGACGGCAAACTAGTTGTAAAGTGCTTACTAATTGCAAGAAACACATGATGATCACTTTCAAGTTCTAAGTTCTAGCATGTAAAACCAGTCACATGGGGAGAAACTAGTGCGAATGGAACACGATAGATCATGTTCCGGACAGAAAACTGCTGCATTAATTTTCTATACTTGCAGCAAATTAACTAAAAAGGTTATAATAAATAAAGTCAAGAAGAAATCTGCCATGGAAATTAAATCGCATGCATTATGTTTGAGCTTTAACCCTGCTGTTAATATTGCGGATCATAGAGTGTAGTTTAATCTGTGAAGAAAACGCATTCAGACACAAGAACATGACAAGTAAATCTACTGACATATCTACGGATAAGTCGATTTATTGCATGTGTTTTTCACATAGGTAGATATGAATAGGTAGATATGAATGCATGCATTTATATCTACCTATGTGAAAAACACATGCAATAAATCGACTTATTTTATATCTACCTATGTGAAAACATTTAACAGTAGAAGACATCTAAAATCTCTGGAAGGATTGTGTTGCTGGATTTCAGGACAATTTTCGTAGAGAATGAAATCTATTTATTGTATTATTCCGGTTTGGGAATAAATTTAATTATTAAAAATTATAACATTATACATGTAAGTTGCAACTTGTTCGAATTGAAATCCACGCTTTGAAGGTGTCTGATGAGATGCCAAGATAGATTATCAGTCATAACTGACCTACCAGATACCAGTGCTGTACCTAGAACCAACAATTTCCTTGCCGAGGAATGCACATGGTTAGCAGAAATGATTGAAGCAATTAAACACAAGTTATTCGCTCACATGGACAGCAACAATAGCACCCGCTGGGTGTAGCTGGGTTCCATTATGGGGCATTCGTGTTAGTCTTGGATTCGAATATCTGGGAGTACACCTAGGTGTAAGAGTCTGGTGTAGTTCTAATTTTATCTGACCGTTTGGTACCGCTTACCAGGGGATTGAGGTGGGCGTCTATTTGATTAAGAGCCTGGATCCCGTCCCGGTGACGCTGCTCTAAGACAGTCGAGGGCCTGGGTCCCCCTGACGGAGTCTCCCGAGATGTTGGCTGGCGGTTGGAGTTCCGGGTTTCCAAAAAAATAAAAAAAAAACTTTGAAGGTGACAATGAATGGTAAAGCAGTTTATATGATAAGAGGCAATAATAAAGTACGATTCATTTATTTGAAAATTAAGTTCTCTTCCTCAACTCGAAAGCTTAGTTACGACGGACATACTTTTTATTGGGAAGGTATTTTATCAATATCCCAATAATCTTATTTCTTTAATTATATTATAGTAACAAATCTAATGCATTTAGATTAAATTACATGTTGTTAATTGATCACATAATTTAATATTAAAGTTTGTTATATTTAGTCAAATTAAAACTCCCATATAAATTTTTATTTTATTTTGTGTATGCTCTTTTCATTTTATTTTATTAAGGCTACAAAATTATTCATAATATATGTCCTGTCTATTGTCATAAATAATTAAACTAAATAAGAGAACGTATTAGTTATTATTGTTATTTTAATTATTTAATGGATTAACTAATTTTAATTGTTTTCTCTTAAATATTTTCTCAGGTTGTGTTACCAAACTTGGAGATCTTACATTTGTATGAAATTAAGGTTGAAAGGATTTGGCAAAACTCAGTTACAGCCATGTCTTCTGGTATTCAAAATTTAACAAAGCTGATCCTACGGAATTGTTATGATTTGAAATGTCTATTCTCATCTTCTATGATTGAAAGCTTTGATCAACTCCATTACCTTGATATATCCAACTGCCCATCCTTAGAAGAGATAATGGTCATTGATGACAAAGATGGATTTGAGAAAAGAAGAAAGGAAGAATAATGTAAGTAATATTACTCCAATTCGATTGAATTTATTTTTTTCTTTTATTTTGTTAACTGAAACTATTCATATTTATTTATTATAATTAAATTTTTAGTAAATATATATAACTTCATGACATGAATCACAGGTTGTATTTTCAATTTCCAACATTGACTTTTACTTGGAGATGACAGTTTTCAAGTGTCATAAGTTAAAGACTCTTTTTCTCTGGAATACATATAAAAAATTCTTGAGATTAGAAACACTAGAAGTTTCTAGATGTGATTTATTAGAAGTGATATTTGATTTGGAGGATGCAGATTTTGAGGATAAACATAGTTCAGTAGTAATTACTCAGTTGAGTGAATTGGATATTGCTGGACTACCAAAACTAAACCAAGTATGGAATAAGGATCCCAAAACATTTGTTTCTTTCGAGAAACTAAAGGAGGTGAAAATTGATGGGTGTGATGTACTGAAAACTGTCTTTCCAGCATCTGTTGCTAGGAGTCTTTCACAATCGCTAGAAAGACTGACAATAATCGAGTGTAAGGAGATTGTTTCTATTGTGGAGGAAGAAGCAGAAACAAATTCTAAATTTGTGTTTCCAAGACTTCTCTCTCTTGAACTACGTCAGTTACCAAAATTTCAAGCATTCTTTTCTGGAAGATGTACTACGGAATGGTCGACTTCTATTTTATTTGAAAAGGTATGGCAATAATAATTATTAATTTCTTTCTCTCTTTTTATATTATTATTATTATTTTTTGTCAACATAATCAAATAAATTAAAATATCATTTTTAGAAATAACATGAGAATTTTTCATATGTTAATTATAAACTTTCATAATATTCCTTTTATTTTCATCTGTCATCAAATTTTTGTCACGTTTCTTTTATTGAATAAAAATAAGATAAAAGTATGAATTTACCCTCTAACAACTTTTAAGGTGATAATGAATGGTGAAGTAGTTTATATGATAAGAGGCAATAATCAAGTATTTTTTTTATTTATTTGTCAATTTTAAATTTATTTAAAAGTAAAGTAGGGTAGTATTTTGATGAATTTTATTATTTGGATAATATTCACTTTATTTTTATTTTTATTTAAATACGTGCAAAATTGTGATGTCTGTTGATTAGCTTTGTGTAGTCTAGGAAAAAGTTTTTTTTATATATATTTTAAGATTTTTTTTTAATTTTCACATATGTATAGTATATATTTTTATTAATTTCACTTTATCAAATAAATTATGAGCATTGAGTAAAATTTTTCTTTATATATTATTTTATAAAACAAAAACTAAAAGTTAAATTTCTAATGTAATTAAAAAAATTAAGAGCATTAAGCATTGAATAAAATTATTATAAGAAAATACTAATTTTTAAAATGGAAATATAAGATTAAATAGTTTTTGATGCTTTAAAAATATTGAAGGATAAATAAGTTATTTTCAATTAAATAAAATCTTTACTCAACCTAACAGAAAAAGTATAAGGAAAGTGGTCAAGAGATGAAAATAAAATTAAATAAAATCTTTTGGACTAAATTAAGGAATAGAAATATTAAGGATCTTTACAATTAATATATAGACTTATTGTTTAATTAATTGTTTCTATTTTGTTAAATTTAATTTTTGAAAAGGAACATCTAACACTTTTTTATTTGGTTAAGATTGATCACCAGGTTTTTCCCAACTTGGAAATATTAATCTTAGAAGGAAAGAGCATTTCAATAATATGGGAGTTTCCAGAAGACTTCATTTGCAAACTTAGATATCTTGAGATCATTTTGAATGAGTCAATTGCTATTTCATCACTTGATTTCCTTCAGAGATTTCACAGCATCAAATGGATTCAAATACATGGAGAAAGTAATTTGAAACAAGTAGGCGTGTATAAAAATGAGATGTGGGCAGAGATAAGCTGTCTTAATAATTGTTTTGATTTGAAGTGCATTTTTAAAGAAGAGTCTAATATGGACCATTTGGCTTATCTAGAAGTAGAAGATTATACCAATTTGGTTAATCTACTTGTGCCATCCTCCACATCCTTTCGAAATCTAACAACTTTGGATGTAAGATTTTGTAAAGGATTAACAAACATAGTAACATCCTCAAATGCTTAGACTATGGGGCAACTTACAAAAATGACAATATGGGTTTGCAATATGATAATGGAATTAGTGTTAGCAGATGAGGGCGATGAAGTAAAAGATAACAAAATTGTTTTCAGAGAATTGAAGGAGTTATATCTTTTTGATTTATAAAGTTTCACAAGTTTCTGCTCTGCCAATTTCATCCTCAAATCCCCCATCTTTAGAAGAATTAATTGTGGTTGACTGCCCTGAGATGAAGAGTTTCTCTGGAGGAAAATTAAGCACACCCAAGTTACAAAATGTAAAGTATTGGAGAGACGAGAAACTTGAAGAGTGTTGGAAGGAGAATATTAATAGCACCATAGAGCAGTTGTATGAAGGAATGGTACGTATTCATTTACTAAGTTTTGAAATAGAGAGATTAACTTCATCAAAAATTAAATAGAAAAAATTGAAAATTTAATTATTTCTGAAACGATGCTTTTTAGTTAGGCCTTAAAAATTAATAAAGTTTTTGTTTTGATTCTTGCAGTGTGAAAGATTTTGACAAATAATGATTGAGTTAACCTACGAAGAAAAGGAAGAGGTGATTGAGGAAGAGAAAGTTGTAGCAATCAGTAGTGATGTCGTAAGTTCTATTCTTTGTATCTTTTCAAAATCTATACTTTTTTTGTTAGACATAGGATTAATACTATAGATAAGGAAGATGTAGAAAAAGATAGATCATAATATAGATCATAAGATATGTGCAACTTGTATGACTGTAAATTGTAATGGATAATTTTTGTTTTAATTGTTACAGCAAATGATTTGTAGTGATAATGAGGAGTTAAAGACAGAGCATAACGACAAGGAAGATGTATCCGACAGCGATGATGTGGTAACATCTAATGAGTTCTTCAAGTAGAATTAACTTCCCCATATGCATGGTTCCTGCTTTCACCTTAAATGTATATGTTTTCCTCTTTGTTTATAGAATGACCAGAGTTCTAAGGAAAATCCAACCAAAACTTCTATGCAGCATTTGGAATAAGGCCAATGTTCATCAAAAACTGGGATAGACATTATGCAAGTAGTGAGTGTTACTTCTATTAAAATTATATATAAGATGGTGAGAGGGTCTTGTGTTTTTTATTTTGATGGTTCTTTTTTGTCTTAATTTTCTTGGTTGCAACACCTAACTTTTCTTTCAATTGATTATTTCAAGTTTTGCTTTGATGTTAATAGAACAGATCTTCAATGATCCACACTTCTTCTTGTAATACCATACTATTTAAGTACCTAATTAAATTAGTGAAGAGATGTATTTGTATGTGCAGCTTGTATGACTGTAAATTGTAATGGATTTCTGGCGTACACACTCACTTATGTCCCATGTGATAGACTGTGCTATTTCACTACCTAACTAAAAGATCATGAAATTATTTTCAGGGAATTAAAGAAATTGCATCTTTGTATGTTTTCAATGGATGGTGAATCATCTGAACGATGAGGAAGATGTTGCAGGTAGTGGTAATGGTCTATTTCTAAAGTTTTGATTCCTGCAAAAATAATTCATGAGTTATGCTATTCAAGGAAAATTTAAGAATTATTTTTAAAGTTTTGATCCTTGCTGAAAATTGTATAGAACTAGTCTAGCAATCTAGAATCTCTAATGGTTACCTGTGTATTTTATTTAAATTTTTCATTTGTTTAAACACTTTAAACACAACAAGGCATCAAATATACCTCTAGGGTTTTGCTTGGAACAAGCAATGAGCTTTCCCCTTTGCCTCCAAAATATGCACACACCAAATGTCTTCAATGGTTTCAATGAAATCCTTGAAAACCTAGAAAACTCTCATGGCTTCCATAAGCTATCCAATGGTTTCCTACACTTAGGAAACCAACATAAATATATGTTTGGAAGACTAGACATATAAGAAAACAATTTTACCATTTCTATCTTCCATTTCCTCTCTCTTTTTCTTTTCTTTTATTTTGGAAAACAAAGAAAACTAGGTTTCTTTTTAATGGCTTCCTTTCCGTCGTGGGTTTCCAGGAAGAAGAAGAAGAAAGCTAAAGCCAAATTGAATTCAAATCCCATTCCCAAATGGGTTACACGTATAAAGCACAAAAAAGGCTATAGACTCATCTGTTCTAGGATCAGTTGCAGAAGCACTAAAAAGCCAGGAAGCAAAAGGATGGTATAAGGTAATGTGTGATGAAATAAAATCCCTGATGAAGAACCAAACATGGACTCTTATAGATAAACCAAATGACAGGAAGCTTGTTGATTGCAAATGGCTGTTCAAAAGGAAAGAAGAACCAGATGGCAACTTGAGGTACAAAGCAAGGTTGGTGGCCAGGGGGTTCACACAACAAGAAGGGGTGGATTATTCAGAGATTTTTTCTCCTGTGGTGAG